>JACXGM010002133.1:0-48887 GCA_016801145.1 Umbra pygmaea | reverse complement strand
TGTGTGTGTGTGTGTGTGTGTGTGTGTGTGTGTGTGTGGCTTTGTTTTTGTATGGTTGTGGGTCCCTGAAATTTCACTGATGGCCCCACAACCATACATAATCCTGACAAAAAGATTTTACATTACACCAAAGATGTAACATTGCCTGGTTAAATAACACAATATTAAAAGATTAGGGTTAGGTATAAGGATATTGTTTGATTTCTGGCCCACACAAGGATATAAACACTATGTGTGTGATCTATTTATGTATATTCTTTCTCATGGCGTAACACTATAGTATTTCTTAGAGAAACAGTTTAAGCCTGCTGTCGTTATTCACTCCTTATACTGATCTGTAGAATAGCAGGTGCACTTTGGGATGTTCTTAGTGGGTCTGCATGGAAAGGACAACATTAACTCTGTATGCATGAGCTTGTCTAACAATGTCTAGGCTGCTTGCTATAATCATAAGCTTATTATATATAACTGTATATTCCTTTATGCATGGAAAAGTGAGCTGTGATATTATTAATATATGCAAAACATCAAAATGGGTCTTTCATACAATCACATTTATCACAATATACCATTACTTGATTGCAGGCCTATTTAATCATGTTACTATGTATATGTAGTATATTTATATACTACAGTATAGTTATCCTAGACTACAGGCTCCAGCCGCTGGTGTATGAGATGATACAAACGTGATATTTACCTGATCCCCATTCTCCTATAGTATTAACATATCTACTGACATAGTCAACCAGAAACCATAGCATGTCCATAGGGCATTCAGTATATAATGACTTACAATAGCTAACTGGCTTACTGTCAATTCTTAGAAAGCATGCCATTCAGTCATACAGTTGTCAAGTCACTTAACATAAAAATGCTTATGACAGGTGTTATATTGTGAAAAAAACATATTGTAGTATAGATCAAAATAGGATAAGAGATGCTATTGTTAAGTTAACCTGTTTTTTTTAGCAATCAGTCCAACGTGCGGAGGATGCACACAGCGGTCAAGCTGAACGAGGTTGTGGTCAAAAAGTCCCAGGGAGCCCAGCTGGTGCTGCTAAACATGCCAGGGCCGCCTAAAAACAAGGGTGGTGACGAGAACTGTATCCTTTTTTTAAAAGCACAAGGATGCTCTTTGTGTTAATTCTCTGTACCATATACTGACACTGATTGAAAGCCTTAATAATGTCGTAGTCATTATGTACGGGTAACAAATTAAAGGAAAAATATTTTTACATCATTTAGCAGACGCTCTTATCCAGAGCGATATACAGTAAGTGCAGCGACTTCCCCTGCAGCAACTTAATTGCCTTGCTCGAAGATGCAACCACATTTGGCACATTCAGGAATTGATCCGGCAACAAGTTGTAATCCAACGTGAAGTGTCTCAGTTAGGTGTTGGCCCACCACGAGCCAGTCGAACATCTACAATGCGCTGGATTCTGGAACTCGGCTGGAGGAATGGAACACCATTCTTCCAACTGATATTTCCTCATTCGTTGTATTGATGATATTGGTGGAGAGCACTTTCTAACATGTCAATCGATAATGTCCCATAGGATTTCAATCAGGTTGAGATCTGTTGACTGTGTATGCCATAGCATATGATGATTCACATTATTTTCTCGCTCATCAAACCATTCAGTGAACATTTGTACTTATGTTCTTTCAGCGACACTATCTTATGCTGGCGACACTTCAGATTACGTCATATAGGTCGGTATAATGAGAAAACCTTCAAAATAAAAGCCTGAAGGTCAACGCATATCAAAGTGCATAACACTTTAATTAGTTAGTGAACTCTATACAAAGGCCAGTTTTATGTGTGGATTGGACATTTGTGACGTGTGGATGGGAGCTTTGTCATCCTAGACCACTCCCATCAGGATAGAAATATTTCACAATGGTATAAAGGTGATCACTCAGAAAAACATTAACGATTTTTTTTCCTTTAAAGCTGCACTATGTAATGTTACAATTCATGCTGTCGGCCCGGATTTTACGTAAATTATGAAAATTATTTTTTTAATATATGTTTTTATTGAACATCGGAATAATACAGGGACAATATAACAAATTTCCCGAAAATACAAATAATTATTTTGTCCATAATATGCATTTGTGGCTAGTTAGATGCAAAATTTCGATTTTGCTAGTCTACTAGTGTCTGTGTTTTGTATTATTTAAAGCTGCATTGTGTAAGATCTGCTCCCATCTACTGGTGAAAATGTATATGACAAGCAACTGAAGCCCCTCACATTATTACACCAGCAACGTAAACCTGGATATTCGTTTTTTCTTTCAAAACAATAGTGCTCATTTTGATTCATTGCAATAAACATTGTTAATTCACTACACAGCCCGTGAATTGTAAACAAATGCAATTGTATTGTGTGTAAAGAAACAATAAGAGCATATGATAGCAAAAATTATAATTTAACATGTTTTGTTAATAAAAGTAACAAATATGTTTTACACACAATTTGATTGAATTTATTGTCAGTGTCTCATGTGAAAACACGATTACACTTGAAAAACATTCACTAGAGTCTGTTTTATTCAAACAGAATACTAATTTTAGCAAAACATGAACATGGACACTACCTATGCAGTGAATAAACAATGATTATTGCAATGAACCACGAGCGCTATTATTTTGAAACGAAAAATCCGAGTTTGTGTTGCCAGGCGAACGTTCTTGCCTACTTTACAGCTTGAGCCAGCGCTACTATTACATGTCCTTGAGAACAGGCATGATCTTACATCTTCAACAGACTTGAAATTTCCCGGCAGTCGTGAGCACATATTTGTGAAAGAACAAAAGAGTTTTTGCTAAGAATCAACTCAAAGAAATACACAGTGTAGCTTTAAGTTAATGTTTTCAACCCCTTGATCCAAATGGAAGTCCTAGTTCCTAAAGTTTACAAGTCCTCAAACACATTTTTTGTAGTTTTTTATAGTACATTTTCTTCCCCATATTTTCTCCCCTCCCAATTAGTCTGCGACAGATGCAGGATGGTGAATCTGGCTCACATGGCTCATCCAACTAAATGTTGTTATGGTAGTAGAATGAAATGAGGAGACAAATGCAGATCCGCTGGTTTGTGTAATTATCCACACGGGAAGTACAATAATTGAGGCACATAACTCTCAACACTGAATACTTGAAATACTAAACAAGGCTTGAGTGACATACAATAACCAAATCCCGAGTCACAGGAAAACCCTGGTTATATACTCCACAAATGATAACAAAAACCGGTGAACAAAAAACACAGGTGAGTGCAATAGTGCGTAATCAGCACTGGACAGCTCCGCACTAGTACTCTGGCGAAGCAGAGCGTTGATGTGGAGTAGCTGATCTAGACGTAACACATGTGGCCAATCCAGCTGATTTTTTTCACACTGCTCATCCAACCTGGTAGCTGATAGTCAGATCATGCGTGGGATGATTGACACTCACACTAACTATACTTACGCAATTGAATTTACAGGCAACCGATTTGCACACGAGAAGTTGCCGGAGAGCGACTTGGCAAGGTTCATGATCCGAATTATCTATCCAAATCCTATGCAGCGCTATGCCAACTTGCACTGCCTCTTGCTGGAGGTCAGAGAACCCATAGTCAGGCTCAAACCAATGACTATCATGACGTAAAGTGGTACTGCAGCTTAGCTTACTACTTCACGCTGTCCATCATTTCCCACCACCCCAGCCCACACTGTTTTTCCTTTAATTAGTTACCCGTCTGCATTTTACATTGAATGAACATTTACTGTTCTGTACTCTATCACATTTTGTATATAAACATTAACAGTTGCTAATGCACCACCGGTTGTTGCCCTCATTAATATCAAATGACTGTGCCATAAATGCCAGTAGTACTATTCCACAACTTCCAGGTGATTCACCTTGACCCAGATGGCTGTAGACATGGAGTTCCTGGAGGTCCTGATGGATGGACTGGAGCGAGTGCTGCTGGTGCGGGGTGGAGGACGGGAAGTGATCACCATCTATTCCTAGCACCAGCAGTGTAGCAGGCAAGGCATAGTCTCAGCCCCTCCAACCAGACCATCAGGCTCATGACTGGGCCACAGTGTCCTCCAGAAGGGCCAGGAGAGCATCTTCCCATTCAGCCAGGGACCGTATAGGGAGCCGGCTGAGCACAGAGCTGCTGACTGGACAAACAGAAAGGGCCCTGGATCTACCTGGCTTTAAATTTGTATTTTTTCTGTTCCATGTTGTAGGAATAGTAATTGTTTGGTAGAACAAAGTGCATGGAGCACTGCTACTTTAATTGTTGTTTTGTTTTGCATTTCTGGGGTGTACACAAAACATAAACCGAAATACAGAACACGGAAAAACAGCTCAATGCCAGAATTATGCAAGTGTTTCCCGGTTGCGATCAAAGATTTGTGTCAGTATTGCAGTGTTGTATTGACAAGTTGATATGGGATGTAGATATTAAGTCCAGATGGTATAGTAGATGAAGTGTTTTAGTCCAAATTCAGGCAGTCAACTGTGGATGTGTCCCTTTATGTGAGACACTCAAAATATTATCCAAAATTATTATCCCATATTGAGGTTTGCTTGAGCTTGTTGTTGTACAATGAAAGAGAGAGGCTGAAGTACAAAAATGTACATGTATGTTGTTTTGTTACACTAGTTAAGGTTATTATTAACTATGATGTTAAAAAAGAATTACCAAAGAAGCTGGGTGTAAATACCTGATAATTGTAAATAAATCATAGCAATGACATACAGTATGCTTTACATTATAGTTTTGTATTCTAAATATTTTTTTATCAGAATAAAAGCTCTTCTGCTTTTTGTGGTCCATTGTTATGACCAAACTTAAGGTAATTACCAGGCTTTATTTGATCTAATCAAATGAACTACTTTTATGGTATAAATTCTGTCCCAAGAAAATACAAATACAAGTAATGTTAATAAGTTTATTAACTTTCAGAATTGTTTGGAATTCAAAAGGAATTGAGACCTCAGATAATGAGTATAAATGTATTTAGCCTACTGAACAGAATGTCATGGTTGTTTCTTGTTTCAAGTCACTCAATCAGGTCGCTAACAACTTCTGCTGCATCGTCGCAATTGACCAAAACACTTAGGATGGCAGCCATATGGATGGATATTGAAATGCAATTGTTTTTGTATTGATTTATTTAATTATGAACTTTGGTATACTGTTATTGTTTCGTAATGTTCCTATTATGTATTGCAGGTATACATAGAACAATGGGGTCTGTGTTCCTACATTCTCTCTAACAGCACGTAGCTAGATTACATTATACTTGTTTGAATCCATTGTTGTGAGGTTACAGTATGTTTGAGGAAGCTTGGACGTGTCTGCAGTCAGCGCCATATACAAGACAATACTGTAGATTATATTTTACAGGAACTGTAGTCTAACTGTACACTGTGGCTTGGTCTATGACATTGTCTCTCAATCCATCATATCTGAAGGTAGATAAATGCAAAAATTGTTTTGCACCGCACTATTTTTTATTGTACTATACATGTATTTGTGAAAGGATTGCATATTACTGTTTTTATTATGTTATCTACATTTTAGCAATAAAATAGGAGGTATAAATGTCAACTGGCTTTCTCCATATATGATATATACCTATACAAACACTATGTTCAGATAGTCTAAGGTGCCAAAGAGATTTTGAAAGACAGATTTACTCATGTATTTTAATTTGAAGTTACCAGTATTTCAGAATTAACAATAGAGAAAATTTGTTTTAAAATGTTAATATCTATCTCTATTTAGATGTTGGGCTTTATTCAATCTGTATAACTGAAGTGTTAGAAATTGCACAATATAAATTTAAAAGGCATTTCCAATTCCAAAAGCTTATACAGCGTTTACTTGGAAAATTTTGCAGTTTGGACAGGTACATTGTGTTTGAATTTCATTCATTCTGTAATCCTGAACTTCTGATACAGTATAAGGATTGAATTGAGACCTGTTTATTATGGTTATTTTTGTCTTCCATCTGCAGCAACAATTGTCAGTATAATATTAAGTTTCCTCTCCTGTTTTGTACAGTACCGGTAGTTTTTTGGGGTGGGAGTGTGTACACAAAAATAACCTTTTTTTGTAAAATGTGTTGACTGTCTGAATTTTTTTGAAAATGTTTGAATTTGATGAAAGTGAATTAAACGTTGTCCCTATCATTTCATAGGGTGTGATTCCACAGCTGTCACATTAAGGGGTGATAGCTTTTTGGGAATGAACAAGCTACAGACTGCATATTTACAATACAGTAAGGCATGAGGTGCTATGAAATAAAGCCACTTTACAGAGTACAGTTTCCAGGCCCTCTGCAGTGTGTCGTGACTAAGAACAGCCATGGTATATTGGCCATATACCCCATCCTCTCATAATTTATTACTAACATATAACATGGCTATCGGCCAATCAGCATTCAGGACTCAAACCATATGGCTTAGTAGAGACAATATTCCACAGGTATGACATCACTTGCTTTAATTTGAGGGTATATTAATTTTGAAATTAGAGTGACATTTGGACATCCTTCACTTTACGGTGCCAAAATAATCTGGATTAAGTCCACAATACAGTCATTATTGAGTTTTATTTTAGTTCTAGCTCTAGTCCCATTTGCTTGTTTAAGAGGGAGTTGAATAAGACATATTTGAGATATCCCTTATGACGACAAATGTTTGATTGTATGATAGTTGTTTCTCCCTAGCAAAATTTGAGAAATATGTGTAATAAGGAGAATACAAATTAGATCTCATATTTTGCTTCCCCTGTGTGAGGTGTTATGTAGGGATACCCGCTACTGCATTTAGGCTCTTTCAAATAAAGTAAATGCGTTAACCAATCACATTCATGTCTGCCTTCAAGGTTCTAATCATGTCACTGGAAATCAATGCCTAACAGCCTCTGAAACTTCAGCACAAACAGGTACTGTATTAAAACAGTTTCTTATGTAATAGAATGGTATCTCACACTGGGTTTTTACTCCAGACATTAATGAACCCATCATCCTCAATTAAGATTCACAGGCCTATACCTAATAAACTTCAGCACAAACAGGTACTGTATTAAAACAGTTTCTTATGTAATAGAATGGTATCTCACACTGGGTTTTTACTCCAGATATTAATGAACCCATCATCCTCAATTAAGTTTCCCAGGCCTATACCTAATAAACTTCAGCACAAACAGGTACTGTATTAAAACAGTTTCTTATGTAATAGAATGGTATCTCATACTGGGTTTTTACTCCAGATATTAATGAACCTATCATCCTCAATTAAGTTTCCCAGGCCTATACCTAATGCATCCAACAACATGCATTTGTTTTCTAAAGCACAAGACTCTTTAAATCACATGAGCCATGTTTAAAATTGATCATTTTGTTAATGATTCACACTACCTTTTACCCTCCTGTTATATTATTGCAAAGTTTAAAAATACAGGCATTTATTATAACTTTTAATACTATTTGGAGCATTAAACTTTTTCTTCTGGGGATAAATAGTGTAATTAACATGTAAAAGGAAAATTACTTATTTATTGTGTTTGCAACCCCCCCGCATGTGTATGTTACACACATACTGTTTGGGTCAATATGACCCGGCAGTGAGAATGGAGGATACAAATGGTAGAAATATATGATTTTGACCAAAACTTAATCCCTCCCAACCACAAACACACGACACACAAGCAGAAACAAACAGAATTTGTTCCTGGACCTCGATTATGCCCAGTTCCACTCTTTTTATCAATTCATCAGTGGTGTACCTATAAAAAATTAACCCCCCGCAGAATTCGAAGTGAGGCCCAGACCCACGCAACATTAAATAATAGCTTTTTAGATTGCACTGCTTGCCCTAGGCCTATAATGTGTTCTGAAATTGCTAAAGTTAGCTGTCAAAGTAACATTGTGCTGAAGCAACCAATGATCAAAATCGAAATCAGAATTTAAATTGGAATAATTTTAATATCTATACAACAGTACAGCAATAAATGACATGTAAGTATATTTTGTGATATTTATTGAAGAGAAAATAAAAGAGAAATGTTGATGAGGATGGGGTTCAATGGGAAGCTTGTTTGTGAGCTGGTGACTGAGTATTCCGGCAGATGGGCAGGGACTGGATCCGGAACAAGTGTGTAGTGAAGAGGTGAGGATCAGGTGAACATCAGGTGAGAATCAGGAGGAACTTGACAGGCTCAGGAAGTAGGTGACCCCACCCACTGTTCCATAACCAGGCAACCAGAACCCGCTACATGAAAATGAACAATCTCAGCAAAACAAGATGGACAACAAAAACAGATTCCTGGGACAGGGGTTGTGACAGTATCTCCCCTGACGGACAACTCTGGCGAACCACGCAGGGCCCCAGGCAGACAATGGTAGAACTCCCGAAATCAGGCCGTTATCCAGGATCTGGCGTCAGGGTATCCAGCACCTCTACTCAGGACCATACCACTCAAAGTCCACCAGGTACTGAAACCCCGATGCAGAGAGTCTAAAATCTGTCACACCATGTAGGCAGGAACCCATCAATGATGTAAGGAAGAGGAGGTTGAGGAGGAAGAGGCAGTAGGGGACTGAGGCGATAAGGTTTAATACAGAACATGTGGAAGGCAGGGTGAACTCTGAGGGTACGATGAAGCTTTAATCTGACCACAGCAGGGTTGATGACTTTCACCACCACGAACGGGCCGGTGTATTTGGGGGATCGTTTTCAAGAGTCAGTCCTAAGGGGCAGGTTCTTGGTGGATACCCATACCTTATTTCCAGCGGTGTAGGATGGAACAGGTGGGCGGTGACTGCATTGAAATGGGGACATACCTGTGGCGGATGTGGGGTTTGCTCCACCCAGGGAAGTTGAGAGGACCAGCATGTGAGTTTGGATGAGGCCAGGCACCTTAAGGTGGTTTCCATCTTGTGGTTGGCTCTTTCGGCCTGACCATTGGTCTGAGGGTGGAATCTAGAAGATAGACTTACGGTTGCACCAATGCTCAAACAGAAATCCCTCCACACAGCTGAGGTAAACTGGGAACCCCGGTCGGACACAATGTCACAAGGAAGACCATGGACATGGAATACCTCCTTGGCCAGAAGAGCTGCCGTTTCCTTGGCTGAAGAAGGCTTAGGTATAGTGGGGCAAAAAAGTATTTAGATAGCCACCAATTGTGCAAGTTCTCCCACTTAAAAAGATGAGACAGGGTTGTAATTTACATCATAGGTACACTTCAACTATAAGAGACAAAATGAGAAAAAAAATCCAGAAAATCACATTGTAGGATTTTTTATGAATTTATTGGTAGATTATGGTGGAAAAAAGGTATTTGGTCACTTACAAACAAGCAAGATTTCTGGCTCTCACAGACCTGTAACTTCTTCTTTAAGAGGCTCCTCTGTCCTCCACTCTTTACCCGTATTATTGGCACCTGTTTGAACTTGTTATCAGTATCAAAGACACCTGTCCACAACCTCAAACAGTCACACTCCAAACTCTACTATGGCCAAGACCAAGTAGCTGTCAAAGGACACCAGAAGCAAAATTGTAGACCTGCACCAGGCTGGGAAGACAGAATAGGCAATAGGTAAGCAGCTTTGTGTGAATGGAAGACATATAAGAGCACTGATAATATCCCTCGATCCGGGGCGCCGCGCAAGATCTCTCCCCGTGGGGTCAAAATGATCACAAGAACAGTGAGCAAAAATCTCAGAACCACATGGGGGGACCTAGTGAATGACCTGCAGAGAGCTGGGACCAAAGAAACAAAGGCTACCATCAGTAACACACTTCACTGCCAGGGACTCAAATCCTGCAGTGCCAGACGTGTCCCCCTGCTTAAGCCAGTACATGTCCAGGCTCGTCTGAGTTTGCTAGAGAGCATTTGGATGATCCAGAAGAGGATTGGGTGAATGTCATATGGTCAGATGAAAGCAAAATTGAACTTTTTGGTAAAAACTACACTTGTCATGTTTGGAGTGAAAACCACTTTCCATCAGCAAGGGCATTGAAGATGAAACATGGCTGGGTCTTTCAGCATGACAATGATCCCAAACACACCGCCCGGGCAACAAAGGAGTGGCTTCGTAAGAAGCATTTCAAGGTCCTGGAGTGGCCTAGCCAGTCACCAGATCTCAACCCCATAGAAAACCTTTGGAGGGAGTTAAAGGTCTGTGTTGCCCAGCGACAGCCCCAAAACATCATTGCTCTAGAGGAGATCTACATGGAGGAACGGGCCAAAATACCAGCAACAGTGTGTGAAAACCTTGGACTTACAGAAAACATTTGACCTCTGTCATTGCCAACAAAGGGTATATAACAAGGTATTGAGATGAACTTTTGTTATTGACCAAATACTTATTTTTCACCATAATTTAACAATAAATGTATAAAAAAATCCTACAATTTTTTTTGCCACTCTGTAAGGGAAGGAAATGAGCAAATTTGCTGAAATGGTCAACAACGGTTGGTTTGACTGTGTTACCCTCTTAAGGAGGCAGACCAGTGACAAAATCCAAAGCCAGGTGGGACCAGGGATGATGTGGTATGGGCAGTGGATGGTTGGAACCCTTGTTCTGTGCACAGCTAGGACAGGCAGAAACATCTAAGTCTTGGTATCATCTCTCATGGTTGGCCACCAGAACTGTCTCCTAAGAAAGGCCATGGTTCGGGTTATACCAGGATGACATGTAAGGTTGGAGGAATGTGCTCACTGTAATACAGCCAATTTGACAGATTCGGGAATGAAAAGGCGACCCGGTGGGCCATTATCTGGTGTTATGCCCCCAGTGTAAGTGCACATGTATTTCTGTGTGCCCTGGTCTGTGTTAGTTTTCTCTGTTCTGTGTGTCTGTTTGACCCATTCAGTTTGTCTATTCCCCACAGGTGGTGCATATCAGCCCTAATCATCAGTTATCATTGACTCCTCCCTTCTATAATCCGGTGCACCTGGTCCCAATCATCATAGCAATCCCATCAATCCCTTTTGTTCTATATAATGTGCCATTTTGTGTTTGCTATCTCTCTCTCTATCTACAGGGTTCTAAGCTCTCTACGTATGTTGGTTGGTTACTATGTGTAAACCGTATTGGAGTGTTGCTCTATCAGTGAATAGAGGGCAACCATTTAGCCTTGGTTAGTTGCACTAGCTATTGTGGTTGTTTTGTTGTGTGAGCGAGGGAGAGCTTGGTTTGTGGTATTTTTTCTTGTTTTTGTCAATTTTGTAGTATTACTAATACCTTTGTTTTTTTTGTTTACAGGAGTTGGGGAGTAGTTTAGAGCCGCCCCAGGGTGTAGACTGCACACAAGGATACTGCCATGTCTAAACTCACCCCCTGTCAATTTTTTTTAGGGTGCCTCATTCGTGTGCCATATTATCTTATGTGTTTAGTGATATGGATTTAGTGCAGGTTACGGGTGGGGATGTTATTTTGCTTTCTTTGCTTTGGTCCCATCCAGCCTCCCCTGCTCCCAACCTATTATTTATTTACTGTGGCAAACAAAGGCCTTGTTTATAAGGTAGCAACTGTGTCTGTGTCCTTACTTGCATCCATGACTCCATACCTGTCACTGACCTCCTGGGTTCCTTGAGCAGTGGGGTGACAGGTCGCCCTCCTACGAGAGATAGATTGTAACAGATGGGATTTTGACAGCCCGCTGCTCTGACATCTTGGTGGCCGGTGTTTGAGGTGTGGGGTAGGGTGTGAGTAGGGGCTAGCTATCCAGCTAACTGCCTAAGTGACTAAAGAGTTGTTCAGCTCTGTAGTTCTGTTCTGTGTTTTGTTGGTGTTTTGTTATTGGGACATGGTGTACTGAAATTGGAAAGAAGGATGAGGAGGAGAATGAAATGGATGATGAGGATGAGGGGTTGAGGACTCCCTTGCCTGCACTGTTGGCTGATGGTGTGGGAGATGGCTCAGGGTCCTCAACTCTGCTCAGGTTTATTCCGGTCTCTCCTTTTCTGATTCAGAGGAAGCTGCTCAACTCAGACTTTGTGTGTCCCGTGATAAAGAAGACAGGAGGAAGTTTGAGTTAGAGCTTAGAAAGCTGGAATTAGACAAAGACATGGAGCTACAGTCTAGGCGGATTCAGGCAGACAAGGAAGTCTGAATTAGACAGATGGAGTTGGAGGCAGGCTATGGTGCTTCACCCACGTCTGGCGATTTAAAGGGGCATTTCAATGTCAGTAGACATATCACCTTAGTGCTGCCATTTTGGGAGGCAGAGGTAGATAGCTACTTTTCTGCTTTTGAAAGAGTAGCTGCTACCTTACAATGGGCCCAGGGGGTGTGATCATTATTACTGCAGTGCAGGTTTTCCGGTAAGACCCAAGAGGTAGTAGCCTCTTAATCATTAAAGGACAGTCTGGACTACGAGGTGGTTAGCATACAGGCAGCACTTCAGGAACCATAAAAAATGTCAGAATAGGACTTTTGTGGAGTTTACTTCTTTGACAAATGTTGTTCAACTAGTAAAGCCACAACCTTGGTCGAGGTGAGAGAATTTGTCCTGTTGGAGGACTTGAAAAAACATTTTCCTGATCAAACTGTAGTTCATCTAAATGAACAAAAGGTATCATCTTTGGCTCATGTGGCCATTTTGACAGATTAATATGCCTTGACCCACAAGAACGTGTTCTCTGCACCCCGGATTGAAAGCAGACCTGTGGTGACAACACGCAATAATCGTTTTCTATCGGGTGAGGCATACACAAAACAGACAATAGGGAATGTTTTTATTGTCATCAAGTGGGGCATTTAAATGCTGAATCCCCACGCTGAAAAATAAGCAGAAATCGCCTCCCCGTAAAAACGAGGAAGTGGGATGAATTTATTCAGTGAAGCTTTTGGCTAACCGAAAGATAAGCCATACACCAGATCAGACAATAATGAATTGTCCATAGATTATCCTCAGGTATTGGCAGCTGGTGCGGTGACTCGCGCATAGGTGCGCAAACCTGGAGAGATAGTTTAAATATCTCTGTTGTTTAGCCCTGGTAAAGACAGTCCAGTGGAGCCTAATGTTTCCCAAAAGGACTGATTAAATCTACAATGTGTGAATCCTTAACCAAAGGCTAATGATGTACAATTAGGTGTGCATGTCTATGTACATCCGTCTCTGTCCACTCAATACTCTGATCCAAATGTGGTGGAGAGAGAAATTAGTAACAAAAATTGCATTGTGATAACTCCGGGGCAGAGGCGCTCATCTAGGTTGAGCCATGTGAATGGGTTGGAAGAATACCCTGTGCGACATTATCATGTCTACATAAAGCGGACCTGTGTCTGTGTCCTTAGTCGCACCCAGGTTTAAAAAGGTTTTATTCACCAACCAAACGGCTAGTGAACGTTCAGATATTACAAGCCACTCAATAGATTACTTTTGAATTTTGGCTGGTGAGTGAAGCAAATGTACCAGCCACCTGCATATTGTACCAGCATTTAGCTGGTAAATGGTGCTAATTTTTAACCCTGGTCACACCCATGACTCCATACCTCTTTTACTGACCTCCTGGGGTCCTTGAGCAGTGGGATGTCAGGTCCCCCTCCTGAAGGAGATAGATTGTAACACCTGGGCCTGGATTATTCCGGAGAGCGGTCCTAACTTCCTCTTCAACCTTCCACATCACAGCCCCAATTACACAATTCTTAGGATTAATCAGCTGTAAACGTTCACAAAACTCAAAAACCTCTGCAGCTGCTTTCTGGTGCCTGGCCTCGGCCACTCCAAAACTGCCGGATCTATCCGAACCTGCCACTCTGAAATATTATATCCCAAGAAGGAGGTGGGGAATGCATGGAAGTCACATTTTTCAGCTTTGACGTATAAACGGTTCTCAAGTAACCTGTGGAGAACTTGTCGGACTTGCCCTGTGGGTTCAGAGGGGTCTTGAAGAAAACCAAGATGTCAGCTAAGTATACAAAAACAAATCGGCCAATCACATCCCTCAACACGTCATTCACCAAACACTGGAAAACTGCAGGGGCATTGGTTAATCCGAATGGCATTATTAAATACTCAAAATGACCCATGGGTGCGTTGAAACCCGTCAGTTACTCATCCCCCTCCCTGATTCTTACCAAATGGTATGCGTTACGAAGATTGAGTTTAGTAAAAATTGAACCTTGAAGTGAGTCAAAAGCTGTGTTCATCAATGGTAAGCCAACGGTAACCAATGCAAGGTCTGAGGGTTCGCTCCTTCTCACCTACAAAGAAAAATCCAGCTCCAAAACTTGAGCTTGAGGGACAGATGATGCCAGCAGTCAGTGAAACCTTAATATATGCCTCCATAGCCTCCCGTTCTAAGTACTTACATATAACATGGCTATCAGCCAATCAGCATTCAGGACTCAAACCATATAGCTTCCAAGATAAAATATTCCACAAGTATGACATCCCTGCTTTAATTTGAGGGTATATCAATTTTGAAATTAGTGACACATGTACTTAATTTTAGGGTGCCAAAAGAATCTGGATTAGGTTTACAATAGAGGTATTATTGAATTTTATTTTAGTTCTAGCTCTAGTCCCATTGTCATCTGCTCAGAGATGTAGCCCGAGATGATGGGGAGATTCTGACACGCAACCATTTCCAGCACCAAGGAAGGACCCCAACTAGATGTACACACAGACCACCTGAGGACACCTGGATTCCCGAGAGGCACGAGACCCCCCTACCAAATGGAAGTGATCATTTTTCATTCCCCCTTTTCTTTCTCTAATAAAACCCTCAGCTGCAATATCTTAACTATTCTCCACACTTTAAGCCTCACTCAGGGACCAGGCTGGAAACCTGCCCAGCACCATACTGATCGGGAATAACAGAGGGCAGGTGTTCTATTATGGCCTGCCAAAATTGTACAGGAACTGGGGTTCATCCCAGCACCTTGCAACAAACTGCACAGTAATCCGGTGCAAGAACTGTGGCGAAGAACACCCAACCAAAGACTGCAAAGACGGGAAGTGCAACCTCTGCGGGAACGAGGGGCATGTCTTCAGAAACTGCCCAACAGCCTATGCAAACAGGGCTTGTTCCCAAAGGGAGGCACAACCAAACCTAACCCCAGAAGACCCATCACCAGAGCATGAAGCAACATCAGAACCAGTACCAGGATCAGTACCAGCACCAGCAGAAGCTCCACCACCAGATGCATCTACCCCACCAGAACATTCCATTACAATAGAAACAGCCACAGCACCTTCATCAGGAACAGTACCAACACTCAGCATCAGAGTGAGAGTGTTTATGTATCTGCCTAGGGACAATAGATGAAAATTAGCTATGGTGCTAACTCTAGCATATTTACTTTGTGTACTTGTACTGATGTCCATTAATATTCCATGCCCCTATCTAAATAAACAATTAAATAAAACAAATAAATAAATAGACTCAGACACCAGAGACCCCTCAGATTAACCAGCACTGTGATCGGTACCAGAACCAACACCAGAACCTGCACCAATAGCAGCATAGAACCAGCTGCAGCACCAGAACCAGAACCAGCACAAGGATCACAATTAGAGTCAGATACAGTAACTCCCACAGATCCAGAAACAACATGGGCACCAGAGCTACTACACACCCAGAACCAGCACCAGACACTTCCTCTCCAGTCTGGGCACCCCGGTCTCACACCAGTCCACACACCAATCCCTGACAGAGGACTCGGATTCAAAATCATCCCCACCCATAAAACAGGAACAGGATCCGCCACAAAATCAGAGACCAGTACACTTCAGTGAAACAATAAAAAGTGAGGAAGAGGAGTCCACCATTACACCTAACCCAGACAATCACCATAAAACTGCCATAGTCACCATACAGTGTGATAACACCCAGGAGCAAAGGAAAAGGAAACTGAAGAAGGACAAAACAACCAGCAAAAAGATTAATACCACAAAGACAGAACCCCTTGTTTACCCAGCCAATTATCAACTGGTACACGTGTTTACAACAGGGGAACAGAAAGGGAAAATAATCCCAGGTGGTAGACAAGGGACCGCATGTGAACATTTGGATGATTATTTGAAAAATAGAAAATAGTACCGGTATGTACTTTAAGGGTAACACACTTGGTCGATTCATAACGTGAGTAGGTTTACCATCCTCAGGGCTATTAAATACAACACCTTAATGCAGTGGGACATGGGAAATCACTTTCTGTAACATACAGGTTTAACCCTAAACACTATATATCTCATACGTACATACGCTGTATTACGTGGCAGTGAATATCATCCTCTTTGTAGTACAGGCAAGCTTTTCTCCAACATAAACAGGGATTTGCACTCTCAATGATGCGCACCAACCTTGTGGGAAATTGAAGCTATAGAGTCTCCTTTATTAGTAATCAGCAACCGGTATGCTGCTCACCTACTTATCCTTATCATGCATAAAGATATCTAGCCAAGTGTAACCAGCTATATAGACTAGTGCACAGAAGGTGGTGCGCCAAACCCAAATAGTCCCCAATACATAAATACATTTAACTCAGTTCATATATAAATTTCAGTTCCATGCCACGTCATCACTATCAGTCGCCTGACTGACCAGACAGACATATTTTATAATCATTAATTTCACAGTCTTCATGAACAGGATGTTGAATGGGTGTCCTGACTCAATAATCATCTTATGGAAAGGGTAGAGCTGTTAAACCTGGTGTTCTGGACAAAATGTCCAATCTACACCATCATAGCAACCTAATAATCATCAGCTTTCATTTGTGTCATTCATCCCTTCTCCCTGTGTAACTAATGAGAATGGGAATATGTTCTTAGTCAACCTGCCTAGTACGGTAAATCAATGGTTCTTAAAGATAATTTCAAAGATAATACATATTTAACATGCATTGTTTTAATTTATTATGAGATTGGTAATGGTTATTTATAGCTGACCCATGGTTTAAAAGGTCAGAATGACATGCACTGTACTGAGTCTGCCGTCCTCTGCAAGGCAATAGCTAACCCATATCCCACAACTGGCATTCCACATGTTTTACATCAGTTTGAAGCATTGTGAATAGAAAGGCTGTTCTCTGGGAAAATACTTTTTTTCTTCAGAAATGTAAGCCATTACCGCGGTTACCAAAGCAATCAATCAACACCCTAGAAACAACGAGAGGGACACACAGCATGGGATCTGGCCTCCACCATGTCAAAGAAAGCAAGTCTCATGTCTGCTTTCTCTGATCTAAAATTATACTGTACGTCCAAGCACAGAAACAAAGCAGAACATGGTAAAATATGAATCCACTCCAACTTAATTTAAACTCACTACTTTCAGTTATTTTGATTCCCCCAGGCTAGTGTCCTATTTGCCAAATAAAACTTCCTTTACTTTCACTGCTCAAGACAGGACTCACCATTAGGTTTTGGCAGCTTAAGAACTAATATGTGCATGCTCCTTCCTCACTGTCACTGACTGTATGGCTAAACCCTGGGTGTGACCAGAACCTCACCTGCCCTGTCACAATTGAGGTGTAAGGCGTGCGGAGAGAAGGAGACCACGGCAAAGGATGGCAAATGAAACAGTGAAGGTTTATTGAAGGAACAGGGAAACATACAAAATAGCAGGTTGCAGGGTACGCCTATGGCGAGTACACGGAGCGTTTGTCTATCTGTATATCTATTACTGATGTGCTCTCCTACAGTGGCACGGAACACTGGTAACTAACAGATAAAAGTCTCAATGCTTATACTTCAATCCAACAGGGACTCACTTGTCACAACCTGTCCATAAATGTTCCTGTCCTCGACATACACCAACAATATCCACCTCTGACAACACAATAATAAATCGCGCCTTCCTCTCCTCCACACGGACTGATAAAGGAACCGAGCCGACCAGCTGAAGTTGGGCACGAGATCAACTCGGTGCCCAATCAGCACCAGGTGAAAGAGAGGAAGGCGACACACACACACACACATCCACAGAAACCGAAAACAGAGACACCATACAATATGCACTGAAATACCTAATATATACAAAAGCACAACACAAACACAAATATACTTAAGTCTATGAGCTCATTTCATGTCTACTCCAGCCCACCCAGGGCTGGATATGACATGCCCTTTCCAAGAACATCTTTCACCATCAGCCATGTAACATGGGTTCTCAAAGTGGACATTAAAGTATATGTAGCCATAATATATAAATATACTGTATATTTTCTGATTTTCTCCATTTGTTCTCCCCTGTCAATTGGTTTTATCCAATTCCCATTGACCCTGTCTGAAAATCATTGGACAAATTGGGATGGTGAAAGACACTTAATCCACATTGCTGAGCTGGCTGATTCTTTTTCACACTGCTTCTTCAACACGGAAGTCTTTAATCAGTTCATGTATTGGATGACTGACACACACTAACTATGTTTCTACAATTAATCTTAAGGGTGTCCAATTTGTACACAAGGAGTTGCTAAAGAGCGAATTGGCAAGGTAGATAATCTGATTTATCCATCCCAAATCCAGTGCAGAGCTATGCCAGTTTGCGCTGCCTCTTACTGGGGGTTCGGGCAAAATTAGAGATGCCATAGTCTGGCTCGACCCACCGACTATCAAGACGTAGCTTGTCAAGCAATGCAGAGACTTGCCATGTGGCTATCATCAGAATGCTGGCCCAAGATGCAGGAAGTAAACCATTTACACTTTATAGATAATTATAGTAAGTCATTTATACTTTATAGATTATTATAGTAAATAATTTAGACTTTATAAATAATTAGAGTAAGTCATTTATACTTTATAGATGAGTATGGTTAATCGTTTATACTTTATAGATAATTACAGTAAATCATTTACACTTTATAGATAATTATAGTAAATCGTTTACATCTTATAATTACAGTAAATAATTTACACTTTCTTATAATTTCAGAGGTGGCAGAAGTAAAAGTACTCAGCTGGGTTCACCGATTTTGGGAAGTCCCTAAATAAAACCCAAATGTACAGGTAATGGGAGTTTAATACTACCTATTCACCACATTTAATCATTGTTTTACTCCTTGTATTAATTTCATAGATCACTGATTAGATATGAACTCTCTTTAATGGTAATTAAATTAGAAACTTCCCAAAACTTGTGAACTCAGCAGCGTCCAGAGAAGAACTTTTACTTGTACTTCTGCCACCTCTGAATAATTTCCACAAACATAAAAACAACCCAACCTGCCCCACACCCACATCACTATATAGAATCTCATGGAGTTACTAGACGTCAAAATGCTTAAAAAGCATAAAAAACATGGGGATCAATTACAATAACAACAGATCAACAGCCAGCGATGTGTCATTAGCTCTGTCTTGTCTCAACTTAAAGCCCTGCTTCACTTAACCACAGAGGTCAGAGTTCAGCTGACACCTGACCTTGTTGATAACACATTATTTCTGCTAAGTGGCTTCATTTAGGAAATGCTCTGTGACCTGGCTTGTTAAAACCCCATCCAGGACCATTAAAGTGCTGCTCAAAACTAGAGTTATCACCATTTTAAAGTCTGATGAAAGGAAAACACATAGAAATACAGAGGGAGGTTGTTTGTTGTGGTACCTTAAAGAATAGTACGGTAGGTTAAATACAAGAAACATTTAAACAAAGTATTTTCACATTCTCATTCCCATTTCATGTGAACTAGAATGTAAATAGCATCTCAGAGGGGTGGACCACCAGGGCATCACAACACCCTCCAATGAAAGGACATTTGCATCAGACAGCCCCTACGGGCAGGCTTGATACTCTTAGTAACTGAATCAGAAAATCAGGTAGATTAATTAGTTAATGTGTAGCAAAGATTATTGGAATCGAAAGACAAAATGGTAGATATTTTGGTAAACATAGGTCTTACATTACATACGGTCATGACTGTAGAGCTAAATGAGAGTGCTGGATCTGATGGTAACTATGAGCACATTTGTTTCATACAACAATGGAAAATTATTCTAATTTGCATTATAACGCATTACACACTGGATTTTGTGGATGTCCCAGCTATATACAATAGTGTTATGTCACTTTGAATACAAGCATCTGCTTAATAATTAAACTGTGTATGTAATAACTGGTACAAAAGAGGCATGTATATTTAGAGGACTTTAGTGTAGTATACATATTTTAGACACAATATCATTGGGTATCTCTATTTGGGATATATTGATATTCACAAAACTAGCTGCCTAACACAGTTCCAAAAGAAAATTCCACCAGTATCCATAGAACAACCAGCCTAAAGCAGCAGTTGTAAACAGTTCTAAAGAGAGTTACATAAATATAGAAAGTACAGCAGATACACATGGATACATATGGCAATGGAAAAATATAAAAACAAATGGAGCCACATTTGATGGATTGTTGTTATTGACCAGGCAGTTGCACTGATAAGTGTTACTGGCAAATTGAATGATCGACCAATGAAGGTCCAAAAAAACAGTTGAAGATGATTGTTTTGATTCACTGCCAAGTGAGTTTTAGCTTGGAATGGGGGGGCAGTCTAATTTAAATCTTCCTTAATTAGGGCGTGTCGCAATGCCTTGATGTCCAATTAACATACCCATTTAAACAGGACAATGAAGATGGGAAAAGGGTAAATAAAAGTTTTAGCTGTGTGAACATTTCAATATGAACTTTTAACTTCATCTTCCAAATTTTATTGTATTTGTGTACATTTTTCATTTAATTAGCCATTTTGATTTTCATTTAATGTAACTTTTGCACTATTCATCCGTTGACAAATATTTAAGCATTGTCATTTTGACATTAAATGAATGACATCCCTGCATAGATTCTATTTCATCAGATTCATCAAGACATTTCCCCCGACCTAACAGATACAATGGTGGGCTCTGCTGGTGTTGACTCGAGGTGATTATAGCTTGTAAGGTCTAATCATCAGCCAGAAACAAGAAAGTTGTCTGCATTCTCTTCAAAGAGGGAAAGAATTCCACTAAAATTTATTCATTAGGTTGTAACATCCTACCCCAACCATTTACTTGAAAATCATCATGGCTTATCAGTTTGGTGCTAGCTTTTTGGTGAAAGAAAGGCAGACATCTGAAAGTTATTTTGGGCTTGATAATAACGTATGCGGCTCTTTAAACTGTTTCAACCTACTCTGTTGATATAAATTTATTTGCTTTCAAAAATGCTTTGTACTGGTGGTTTTTTTCTAAATGAGAATTGTACAGCAGAGGCTGACTGATAGCTGAAATTCAACTCGAAGAAAAACTGCTTTTTATTTGTTATCAAGTAAAAAGTATCTTGAAAGCATTTTTTTTCTTTTTTACTTAAAAATTTCATGAAAAAAGTAACCACTTAAACAATCACTTAATGAATCCTGAAAGGACACCTGAGGGAATGCTTTTTGGTAGACATGACAACTGGATAAACCTTTCTAACTATACCCACATCTTCAGAAGGGCCTGTTGATGGAGTCTGGGGAAGATTAGCATCTCAACAGAGCGCAGAGAGTAACACGATACTACAGGTTTATGGAAAAGCTTCTGCAGTCCTCTGTGGTTTGATGACAACCAAACATCAAACAGACTATAATAGGTATTCCCCTTTGACCTTAACTTCAATGACAGGATGCCACTACCAGTTAATATGTATCGATCATGAAATTATGTTTATCAATATATGTGTGAATAAATAGTTTCTATTAAGCACCTCAATAATCAGATCAATCTTTGTAACATCATTTTCTGTTAATTGCAGATTCAATCAATCTTTCAGTTATGTTGATGATCACTGCTAGGTTACCTGATTCCTCCAAAGTGTATTTGGAAGATGAATTTCACATCAACGCATGTGTATGAAACACTATATGATACTGGACTTTATGAAGGTTCTCTAATAGTCAACTACATTAGGTAAGGCTACCATCAACTACCAGTTAATTATTCGGTAAAAGTTACTGTAGCTAGTCGCCTTTGCACTTGACAAGGTTAAGAAGTTTAAGGCAGCGGTTTAGTGAGGGATTTTAAGGAGTCAAATTTCCGTGTCCGTGGGCCAGTGACTCACTAAAGAACTGAGCCTGTCTTTGTTCGAATGGTACTCCAGTCTATCGGAGAGAGAGAGAGGGACAGTGCATTCAGTGGCAAGAGTGCTAAAGGTCCGGAGAAAGAGAACGTTTGAGGGCACCTTTTAAGCAAGTTGAGGATCGTTTTGGATGCTTAAATTGTACATTCTATCCCAAAATGATTACTCGGTAAGTGTGTTCAATAATTGTTATGTTGTTCATTTTAAAGTCCCAAAAATACATTTTGTCTTACTCAAAGCAACATCATTTTCTTACCTCCAGCCTCTCCGGGTGGTCGCTGGTGCTTCATCTTGTCCTGTTCTACAACTTTTCTTCAGAAGTACAGGTCATTGAAAGTAAGACTTTTTCAAATATAAGTATGAGTAGTTAATGTAAATCTTTTTTTTAATTTAGTGGTAATTTTAAAGTGCAGTTTGTGATGTAGCCTAACAATGTATTACTTTTAAAAGCCTACATAGACCTGCGACTGGATTTGTATATTAAATATCCGATGAATGGACTTAATGCGACGAAGTCACTTATCAAATACACTGTGGGGCGGTTTTATGGACAATAATTAATTCTAGTGTTGGACTAAAAAAGCCACATCAATGGACATTTCCATTCAACTTTTTTTAATTTAGTCCAGGACTATGCTTAATCTGTGTCGGCGAAACCGGCCCTTCATGTCTTACAATTTACTACAAATGGATGATGATACCTTTGCCAGGTGTAATTATTTATTATTTAGTGTGTGAAATGTAGAGCTGTTTAGTTTTGTGCTCGTTACACTGGACCACCCATGCTGCGGATGCCTTTGAAATTAAATAACACCTAAATCGTTTTCAATTAAATTGAATTGGATGAATAGCTGAAGTAATGTTGAATTTGGTCGAATCTACTAATATAAGCAGTTTTATTTACCATTTAAATGTGGACAACATGCCTTATTTCCATCACTATTCAAAATAATTTGAGTCACAATGTGTTTAAATAAACACTGTTTACAAGTGCCCATTCAATTTAGCATTTCTAATTTCCTAAATGTGTTTGAATGGCCCTCATACAATCTCCATTGTTTGTTTGATGGGACGTGGTTTCCTACCCATCTTCTGCTGCCAGAATGTGTACACATTGGACCTGGAAGCAGTCTGGTTAAACGAACACCTGGGTGTCAACTGGTGTGATCATTTCATATGTAAATGCAGACTCTTCCCTCTTGTCAACATGTCTGAGGTGTCAACCAAGCCTGTGTAAGAAAGGGTCTTTGAAGTGAGAGCAGAATGGAAGTACTCCCATCCATTTAAACAGAGATGTGAGAGCTGTGGTTCCCCGCCGTGTGGGGCATGGTTGAATATCTCAGAGTTTACTCCTCCGCTGGGTTTAAACCTAAACAGAATGGATCCCACCTGAATAAATATGTGGATTGAGTTTGTGAGCAGATTTGATCATTGATTCCAAGAGCCCAGGCAAGTGCTTCATTGTGGCACCTTGCAACGTCTTTCACGTTTTTGGACTTTGTTATCATGTCTAATGATGTAGGACATAAAACCTCACATTGTTTCTGGAATGACTCTGGAGAACTTTGTTAACTATGGCTCAAAACAAATCAGATTAAAACAATAATACATTTTGTATGAATTAATCTGTTTTGAATTGACGTAAACAAACATGGTTATATGTGTAGCAATGTCAGCACTTAATGAAAACTACTAACTGAGATTTATAGTCACAAAGGTTCCTAATGAAAGCCATACAAACTGAAATATTTGTTTTCACCACATTGTGATATCTGAGGTTCTTATAGTTTATTACTGGAAATTCTTTGGGATTTTACAGCCACTTTAGGTTTTTTCCCACTTTTACTCAAGTTACATTATATGAAATTCCTGTGTAATCGCAGCAACTCCCAGCAGATTTGGGACAGTCGATGTTAAGATGCTTTCTCCAAAGCATGCCCATTGAAAATCAGGACAGCTATACCGTAATCGTTACCCGCCAGACGCAACACACTTTCTGGTCTTCCACAAGTGTTAAGGCAAGGCAATTGTATTAGATTATTGATCACCAATCCCAGACGGTAATCTGCAAGCAGGATATGAACACAGTGTTTGAACTTTAACATCTCATTATACTGCTAAACAATTCATGATCAATCTCCATGTATTTTATCACTTCTACATTGATTGTTGATATTATTTGAGCCAAATCTGACTACTTTTTACATTTCATTTGAGTCTAATTCCATTTGGAAAGGTTTGGTGAATAGAGTACTGTTGGGGTGAACTTTAGTTAAAAGAATGGACATGGGCATGAATTTTTATGGGCAAAGAAATTCCGTTGAGTTTTTGGAAAAGTCCCAGTATGTTCAATTTAGAGGATATTGCCATGTAGACAGGAATGGTGTAAAGACCAACGGTTAAAGGTGTCACTGAGCTATAATTTAAGTCAGCTGTGGTATTGAAGGAAAACCTTACTCAATGGAAAGTCAAACAAAAAGTCATGTCTTTTCAATTACTCATTTTTTGTACATTGACATGAACACCTTATTTTCCATGTGCGCATGCAAGCACAGGAATATCGTAATGTTTGTTGCGTTTATATTTAGCATGACATTTAGGTATGACTTTTTTCTGTCTTATGTTGGTTGGAAAAGCTAAAATCCTAATCTGACAATTAGCCATGTTTGTATGGATTAGACTTTTATTATCCTGATAAATTGTCCATGTGGGTAACTGTGAGGTTATTAAGAGGGGAAAATACAGTATTGTTCCAGAAGGCTCTGTGGGGGGGGGGGCTATGAGCCTTCCGTGCCTGTTGCTGGTCTCTGCTGTGAATGTTGTGAAAACACAGCAAGAGAAAAGAAGTCCTGGCCTTTTCATCATTGTGATAGGAAGGACCTGACACATTTATAAAGACATAACACAACGAGTACACACACACATGACTGATTGTACCTCATGTCAACGGCTCACAGTGAAACATTTCATGCTGAGGGACATTCTGCTGTCTGGAATCATCTATCTGCCCTGTTTGCTTTGTTTAAAGGCTCTAGCAGAAACTCTTCATATTGAAGTGCCTTCTAAAGATAATGGCTGGTTGAACCAGACCAGGGGACAGATAGTGGCTAAAAGGGGCTCCAATGAAACGAGTTGGGATGGTGGCTCCAGGACTTGTCTTCTCTAGTCTGCCAGTCATTTTAGATAATAGTACAGCCAGTGAAGATAGCAGTGACAGGTCATGGTTTGAGGGCATGGTGCTCATTTGTCTCACCGCCTGTAGAATGGCTACGGCATAGAAATAGAATGATTAGAAAGGCCATTCCAATTCAAATCAATGTAGCAGAATGGTCAGAACGGCAGCCATTTTTAGGTGTACCATTCCATTGCAAAGATCTAGTGGCCTACTTTAGCATTAAACCGATTTGCGTGTTTTCACCGTGACAACTAACAACAATCGCCATTTAGTTGTGTACTAATCAAATAACCATGCCAAGCAGCTCAATGGCCTTTCTATCCATTCTATTTCTATGGGCTACGGTCTTCATGGAACATACCGGAGCTCCTGAGCTGTGTTCTGCCTGACTCCTACCGGTACAGTCTGTGTGCCTGTGTGTACTGTATACTATTTAGGAAAAAAGAAAGCTTGCTTGTTTGAACGCTGCTTTCCTGCTAACAGTTCTATCGTGCAGTGTAATAAACAAGCCATTGGCAGACCGTCACGACCCTTTTCTGTCTGACCCAAATAAGCAGAAGTGACGGACCACACAAAGCATCTCCACAGGTCGGTTTGCACAGCATTTGCTGCTAATTGTGGCCCATGTGGGAACGTTATCTGTCCAGCTGAACTGTACTCTTAGATTTATCAATTTATTATGGATATGACACTTCATCAGGAACCAGTCTTAAGGATTAAGAACAAGATTGTATTGGCAGTCCATCATGCAGTGAAAGATGTATGCTATTTACATGTTCTATTTTTTATTGAAATATTGTACAATAGTTCACTTCTGTGAGAAGGTCTTCAACCAGAATGGGGGGGGGGTATTTTCTACATTACTCAACAGGTGATGTTTGAGAAAGCCTGGGAGGTAATTACTATAATCTTTAAAAGTGTGCCCTCAAGGCAGGAGTGTTAAGCCTAAACTCGGTTGGTTTTTGCCTGCAATGAGGAAATCTAATTTCTCCCTGCTTGAGACCATAAGACTGTGCACTTGTCTTCATGTGTGACTGCCATTCTGCAAGGCCACCGAAAACAGAAGAGCACCAAAAAGCAAATAATCACTTGCTCAAAAAGACATGTTGATTACTAAATAATTTCTGTAACTGAAAAGTGATATAATTTGTTAGCATGCTTAGGTGAAATGTGTCATGTTTGAAAAGTGAATTGGGAAAACAAGACATTGCAATTAAATCAGGTAATTACCCTACCCCACCACAGCCCCCAGTGAGAATGGGATGTAAGGTTTCACACTTGTGCTTAAAGAGATGAAAAGTTTTGAGATTTGCTAGGCTGATGAACTTGCGTTTGGACAGTGACTTGCAGCATGGAAAACAGGACGCCTGGCTGGGAAGTGTCTCCAGGACAACCTAGACAACAACACGCCGACGGGAAGCCTCTGCATATAGTTTTCACCCTTTTCTGAGAGATTGTGAGCAAGTTCAAATAATGATACAATCAACAATAGGAGTGATCCTACCAGGCCGCCACAGAGTAAATGAGCTCATAAAGACATACTGGCCATGAGTGACCGCTTGTCTCTCTTGACTTATCACACTGACTGCCCTATTCAGCGGGCCCAACTATCTGGGCCACCCATTACCCAATGGAAAAACCATGAGCCCATGACCCTCCTCACCCACACCCAGCTTTGTTAACCCTGGTGGGCTTGGGGTGAGGGAGGGAGAGAGAGAGAGGGACAATTGGAGCAACTGACTGTATTTCAATGGAAAAGGACTACTGTATATCAATGGGCCAGATGTGATGTCTGACTGAGGCTTAGCCCTGCAGGCCTGGCATATTAATGCCAGAAGACATACAGCTGTGAAGACTTGGACTGTCCATGACGTTAATAACATCAGGTTGCTTAAATGGTAATTCTTGCATTATGGGATCTGTCCATTAGTGTGAAATGCTCCCTGTAATGCATTTAAGTTAACTTATTCAGCTGTTGACCCTAGGCACTCATATCAAGGGTACTCAATTGACAAATGCCACACACTTTACTCAATAACCTGCTCTGTCCCAGCCAACAACTGTCCTGACTTTTGCTAATCGTTCTGGATAACGACTAAAATGTAAATGTAACATACCTGTTGGAGGCGATGCTCTGGGGGCGTATAATTGAGAGATAGGGATGATTAGGTTGCCATGATGGTATGAGGGCCCAGCAGCATAGCGCACTCTATTGCACTGCTGGTTTGCTTCTAAAGCTAAGCAGGGTCAGGCCTGGTTATTCTCTGGATGGGAGACCAATGTTACTGGAAGTGGTGTTGGAGGGCCAGTAGGGGGCACTCTTCCCTCTGGTCTAAATATCATTCCCAATGCCCCAGGGCAGTGATGGAAACATGTGCCCTGCGCAGGGTGCTGTCTTTTGGATGTGATGTTAAATGGGTGTCTTGACTCTCTGTAGTCCCATGGTACTATTTGTAAGAGTAGGGGTGTTAACCCCGTTGTTCTGGACAAATTTCTAATCTGGCCCTCATACTATCATGGCAACGTAATCATCCCTGTCTCTCAATTGGCTCATTCATTCCCCTCTCCTACCTTCTAGCCAGGCCATTGCTGCAAATGAGAAAATGTTCTCAGTCAACTTGCCTGGTAAAATAAAGGTAAAACTAAAACACTAAAAAATAATATATAATTAAGCAGATACAAACAAACTTAAAGATATTTAATGTAGCCAAACTTAAGCCACAATATTGTACTGTTCACCATTTCCACAGCCTGTTAGCCAAATGTACTTTTTTACCTGCTAATTTTTTTAATGTTAATGGAGGGATTTTTGTTGCCTTTTTAAAAGTTTGTGCATGAGAACTGTGATAGACCAAGTCTGCAAACTTGTCTTTGCCACGATTTCGAAAATGAGGGCCAGCATGCAATAAGTAGTACTATCTCTTGATGGCCGTTCATGAAGCGTCCTTTGACCTCTGAATGTAGTATTTCACCTCTTGCCTGACCACAATACACATTGAGCAACACAATGTATTCACACCGGAGGGGTTGATTCAGGTATTGGATAAGCCTGCTTGTTACCTCTCTAGGTGCATACAACTTTAACTTGTGAATTATTTATTGCAGGCACTACTCTTCCAAAAAACCCTGTTGATCTAAATAAAACTCTTGTGTGATAAGACCCATAGTTTGAGCTTTTAGAAAAGTAGCAGATTTCTGTGCTTCTTAAATTATTTATTGGCTGGTTTTGCTTTTTTTCCGTTGAGAACATTCTAGAACAAGCATTCTAGTATTGAGATCAGCTTTCTGGCCACCCCCAGGTAAGGTCACACCCCCACCCATAACCTCTCTCTGTTGAGGCTGTTCCCATTATTAGGTGAATTCAGCCCTCTCTTCTTATGGGCGCAGCTGCTCACTGGGCCATTTTAGCTGTGCGGAGCAGAAGTTATGTTCAGGGGGGGTAGGAGGTGACTTCAGCTTCGGCATTCTTTACATTCTCTGGATTTCACCTTCCCAGAGGGTGGTAGTCAGCATTACAAAGGGACGGTAAGAGTTGTAGTTAGCCATAGCAAAAAGTCAAAGCCCTAAGGGATGCTTCACACAGACAATGTGCTCTCAAAGGACAATTGCCCAAATGCCACCCTTCATGCTACAAAACAATGCATTGCATTTGTTTTGTATACATGTACTTTTTGGTTGATTAGATGAGTCTGTTATCTGGAGTGCATCCACTTATGTTCCTGTGTAAAACGTTCACATACTTTCATTTATCGTCACAAAGTGTCTGGAGTTTGATGTCACTTTGACAACATTATTGTGTCCAGTAAAATATTTTCAATGATCACTTCAATGAAGATTTTAACGAGTCAGAATGCACCACAACCCTTACCTTGAATTCAAACATTTCCTGCTCTGAACGTGGCCCAGAAAATCTGAAACTAGCAAGTGAGAAGACGGTGCGCGTGGGCAAACATATTTACAACAGAGGCTGTATTCAGTTGAACTGTTAGGTTGAACTAGTGTATGTGTTTGGAGGGAGAGTTGAAAAGTGAAATGCTGTATAAAATTACCTGTTCCAGAGTGGAGAACAGACACACACTGTCTGTCTACCTCCACTGGACTCCACCCATAGCTTCACCCATATCTGGAAATGGGATTGGCTAGGAGTGCTGTCGATAATCCTCTGGCACAATGAATGCAATGGCTTCTGTATGGACAACTGTTTTCTAAATGTAAATTAAAAGTGAAGCTATGTGTTTGATGTCAAGCTGGCAGTTGATTGGAACAAGCTGTTATGTGAATGCTAACTGGCAATTTAGGAGCAAGGAATTCGATGCAGTTCAGATTTGGTTTCTGTTTTTAAAACTTTTACCACCGACAGGTTAAGTGCTGGTTTAGTTGTGAGTATAGGTAACTTATCTAGGTAAATTGTATCAAGATTTTTTTTCTCATCTTTAAGGCATTGTAATAATAAATTAGCAAGAAAACGTTACCATATATATGTACAACTATATATATATATATTTATTTATTTATTGCGAAAAACTTTTTTTTTGTGAAGGAAGAGGTTGGTGGGTTGAAGTGTCCGACCAAATCACCCCAATAAAACCAGACTGCTCTTGATCTGCTGCCCATAGCAATAATAACGTTATCGGATCAGCCTCTTGATGAGACAGCTTCCCGTTGATTGTGATTTAATGTGGCGAAGCTCTGTTTTTGTTCACCCGTGAAGCGTCCTCCGCTTTACTAATTGATTAGTGAGGCCTGCCCTCTGTCAGATTGGTTCTTGCTAGTGCCCGTAATCCTTCCAGGAACCCCTGGTGACATTACTGTGGTCAAGCTAAGGTGACATGGGCGGCTGTATTTAAAACGGCACTATATTTCTTATTGAGTGAGTGCATTATTTTTAACTAGTACTGGGATCAAACATAGTGCACGCGATACTATAAATTCCATTTGGTGTGCCGACTGCTCTGGTGAGTTAGTGTGGGATATGACTGCACTCTCTATTCGTGACCAGAACGGGGCGCTAGAGTACCACTCTGCTGTGCCCATGGATGAATAAGGGCAGGATGTCACGTACAGCAGCATCTCAACATTACCGAATTAAAGATGACACCACACCGAGCTTACATAGTCAACAATTGTCTCAAACTTGAAGATGTTCTCCAAAAAGCTTATATCATTGTGAAACGTTTAAAAATCTATCTATCTATCTATCTATCTATCTATCTATCTATCTATCTATCTATCTATCTATCTATCTATCTATCTATTTATATATATGTATTCATAAACTGGGTGGTTAAAATTCAGAATTACTATCAGCCAATAGCCATGGTTTATGAGACTGCATACCATACGTATGATGTTGATTGTTATTACTCCTTTTGTGTATATAAAGATAAAAAGGGGTTTGGTATATTGCCAATACATCCTGTGTACAGGCACCCTGAATGCATTTTGTCTAAGAGCAGATAAATTGATCATATGAAAAACCCTCAGTTTGCTTTTACATAAAGTGTTTAGATTAGTTCATAAATAGCATTATATACATTTTGTTTGTAGTGCATTAATGTGTAAATCCAACGTAAAATTATTACAATAGTTTTGTGTTGGGATCCTTTTATCCGTCATATCAGCAACATTCCCTGCCCCCTTATGAAACATTGGCCCCCCATATTCTAGGAACCTGTAGATCGGGAAAACCTTCCCTAGAAGATTGTTAGCTGGTGACAATTAACCAATGACAGGATGTTGTGTAGACAGTGAGGTGGAAGTCTGGGGTTAGGGGTTACTTTTCCTGGACCCCTAGTCCCCATTAAACTCTTGGGCCCCTGGTTAAGAATGGGATTAGAGAAGGGTGTAACCTGTACCCCAGGAACCGTCATTACATCAACCACCCCCACGTAGCAGGCTAGCCCGAACAGTCCTAAATGCTTTCCACCAGTATGACAATAAATCCATCATCCGGTCTGTTTAGAAAAACTTCAGTCCCATCCCTCTTAGCCGTACCGTCCCCTTTTATGTGCACATGTTACATGTGAATGTGTGTAAAATGCATTTGTCTGCCTGCTCTGATGTGTGTGTGTGTGTGTGTGTGCGAGAGAGCTGTCATTCCAGTCAAAACCTGTCGTAGGCCCCATCTCATCTTGTCAACTCACAACACCCCGGTTCCCGAGGACCAAGGAGGGACAAGCTTCCCTTTGTCACTTTGACTGCCTGTCTTTCTGCCTGGCCTTCTTTCTGCCTGTCTTTCTGCCTCGTCTTCTTTCAGCCTGTCTTTCTGTCTGGCCTTCTATCTGCCTGTCTTCCTGCCTGTCTTCTATCTGCCTGTCTTTCTGCCTTGTCTTCTTTCAGCCTGTCTTTCTGCCTGGCGTTCTTTCACCCTTTCTTTTCTGCCTGGCCTTCTTTCTGCCTGTCTTTTTGCCTGGCCTTCTTTCTGCCTGTCTTTTTGCCTGGCCTTCTTTCTGCCTGTCTTTTTGCCTGGCCTTCTTTCAGCCTGTCTTTTTGCCTGGCCTTCTTTCAGCCTGTCTTTTTGCCTGGCCTTCTTTCAGCCTGTCTTTTTGCCTGGCCTTCTTTCAGCCTGTCTTTTTGCCTGGCCTTCTTTCAGCCTGTCTTTTTGCCTGGCCTTCTTTCTGTCTGTCTTTCTGGCTCCTCTGATCACTGAGGCTTGGCAGACGCCATCTCTCCCTCTCTCTCCTCCCGATCTCCTCCCCCTCCCGGCCTCTCCTATGTTTGGTGCAGTCATTCACTCCCAGGCTCGTAATTGGCTACGTGCCTCATTGAGTGGCAGATTCCTGTTTCAGGTCATTTGCTGAATTTAGCATTTTTGCTGTCGGCAATTCGAACTTCTGTGGAAATGCTCCACACCTGTCGTTCTGTTTCGTTCATTAATGACCTGCAACTGACTGACCTCAGGTTTTATAGAAACCACAAGTTTTAGGAACAATTACTGGACTTTTTACACTATTTGTTTGGGGTCGTCCTGACTCCTGTCCATGTGTGAAATTCAGTGATCGTCATGTCCTTATAAGCATGAAATATGTCAACCAAAACACAAGCTAACATGTCAGTTCCCAGTATCAAACATTTTTTTTACTGACAACTATTTGTTTTTTAAGCAAAGACCATTGATGGCCATGTGAGCTCTAAGCTGTAGATAATGGTCTATAGAGTGGGATGGCATTAGTCAAGGGGGCTGTGGCTTACAGCTGGTCCTTCCATCCTCTTAAAACACCCACCGTGATGGGAGGGAGCCTCAGTCCAGTTAAAGAGTTGAGCTACTGCTATGACATGTCTGCGTGGTGCTGGTGGAGTGGGGTGCAGGGGTCATCGCTAATCACAGCCTATAGTCGAGTGAACAGAGACTGATTATAGAGACAAGCAGGGAGAAGAAACCAGACATTTTGGTTCGGTGTGTTGGGAACAGTTCGGCGCATCAGAACAGGATGGCTGCCCTGCGATTATGCAGCCTGTTGCTGCTCACAGCTCATGCGCAGGCCCAGTGGTGGACTGCATTCTGGGGGAGAGGTGAGCGGACAACCACGTTAGCCACTGACACCACCAGCGAGTCCTCTGCAACCACCCAGCTCGTCTGGACTCTGGATATCATGGATGTCAGCCGGGTGCGGAGCCAGGCAGAGAGCTACACTACTGCACCCATTCAGAGTACACCTCTGCCAGTCACACTGGAGCCTGCTTGGGCTGGAAGAACCACCAGCAAAACTAAGACTAAGAAAAGACCTCTAAAAAGGTGGAGGAGCAATGGTGAGTTAGTCTGCCTTGTCCATGGGTTGAGGAACACCTGGAGAATTGTGCGTGATGTAGTACAGGTATTTTCTTTAAAAAAAATTAACTTTATGTTGTGGTTAATCTCTCCTACAGCAGTTCAACATCTCCACAAATGTCAATTTGTTTGGTTCAGAATGTAAAAAGGCATTTATATCTCTTTGTCTCAGATCCTGAACTTCAAGCATTTCGTTTTTGGTTTATAATTTTCGATCAATAGGGCCTCAAATCTACTAGAGGTTAAGTAATCATTAGTTTAGTAACTTGTTTTTACACTTTAAATGACAGCTATTTTTCAGATCTTTTCATAATGGCTTGGAAAATATTTTATCTGCAAGAATACAATGACCCTGGCATTGAGGCAGCAGCTGTGGACACATGGTGGTTCATTGTCATTGTTCAATCGTAGTGGAAACATGGTGGTTCATTCTCAGTTAAAGGCAAATCAAGCACAGTGGGATCATGACAGAGATTAGCTGGAGTGCTCCCCACTTGCTCCTGATGCTTACTGATCGTTGCTACACTTTTTTTTATTTGTGTAATTAAGGCTAGCTGTTGTTCAGGGGCAGTGGGCGGCAGGGTTATTGCTAGCCCCTCGGTTTCCCCACTAAATCCCTATCACATGATATTATAATAACAGGATTAGAGCTGGCATGGAGCCTTTCTGGAACTTGGGGAAATTGGGGTCTGAGCGTAGGTAGTGGTCTGGATCCTTCCATAGCACTGGGCTGGGTGAGAGAAAACCGTGAATCGACGGGATGGCCGAGACACGGGGGATGTATCATATAGTTAATTACGTTCATTAATATAGTCGCTGCATCAGCATCACTTACATTCACTGTCCTGCCAGACGAGAGTGACAATCCTCATCTGGTAAATTACTAGAAAATCTAAAGTAGGGAAAGGTTGTGTTCATATTCTGCAGGGTACATATTCAGTACCACATGGTCTTTTCACTTCTGTAGTGAAAACATAAGTTTAACAATGAGGGACATCCTGTCTGTTTATCCATCTGAGGTGTATTGTAGATGTTATGTTATGATTACGGCTACTCTCCGCAAAGTTTATGATACAACATCTGGTCAGGCAGGCTGTCTGTCCGCCCCTCTTTCTTTTATTCCCATTACTCAGGCCTCTACACACAGCATGTACACCCCTTATTCACCTGTAAGCTATAATAATTACTCTGTTGACTAAGGATACCCTTTAGATGCTTTTACCAAAGAGTTAAATTAGAATATTTGATTGGTGCCATTCTCTGACCCAAATATGGCAGTGGGCGGCTTGTGTGACTCCGTCAGTGTTTGGGTGAGGCGGTCAGTGGTTGGGGGCATTGGTTCCAAGTGCAGGATGTTTAAACACTCTCCTCTCTAATCATCATGTTTTAGATTACAGACCCGATCAGAGACCCTGTCTAGCCTACAGGGGTAGGTCACACTAACGTGTCGATGGGGGATAAAACATGTCAAAATGGAGGTGAAACCATCGGCCAAAAGGTTACCTTATTGGAATGCTGGGGTGAGAGTTTTCGCCCCGGGAGGTGAGCTGCGGAAGGAGGGAAGGGGACTCATCTATCTCAATTAAGCCCCGGTTCTACGCCACCATGACAGGCCAGCCAACCCAAATTGGAGAGGCTTTCCACCAAGTGTGTTTAGGTTATTCTATGGAGGATTAGGCTTTGGCTCTGGAGGAACGGGGACGGACTTGGGTGAACGTCGAAATCGTTGGTGGGGTCATGAGGTGGCGTGACGGGTGATGATTCATTTGTGAAAGGCTCAGTGCAGTCAAAAACATAATTATTCAAATGTTTTGATTTTGAAATAATATTGTGAAAATGATTATACAGCATTTTATGTTTCAAGGCGATAAAAAAAAAAATCCAATCCATAAATTCATAAGTTACTGCAGAACATTTTGGTTCTGACCACAAGTTCACCACCACGCATCCATGTTAAAGTGGTAGGCGTGATAGTCAGGCTCAGAGGAAATACATTTACCTACAAAATGATATGTAATAAGTTACGCTGAAGGAGCCCGAGCAGAGCAGTGGTAAAATACCGTACCACGATGATGTGTGACGACAGAGCTGACATTAATACTCTACACATACTGAATGTCCCTCACGCAGATGCCTATAGCTCCTGACCATTCTCTTGTGTTTCATTTTCAGATCACGCCTCTAGGGGGCACCTGGATCTAACCGAGTTGATTGGAGTGCCCCTCCCTCCCTCCGTCGCCTTCATCACTGGCTACGAGGGATTCCCGGCTTACAGCTTTGGCCCTGACGCCAACATCGGACGCCTCACCAAGACCTTCATGCCCGACCCGTTCTTCAGGGACTTTGCTGTCATGGTAACCATCCGACCGAGCGGTAGAGAAGGAGGGGTGCTGTTCGCCATCACTGATGCCCATCAGAAAGTGGTCCAGTTGGGTTTGGCACTGACCGCTGTGGAGGATCAGACGCAGATGATCCAGCTCTACTACACCGAGCAGGGAGCGAGGTCCTCGCACAGCAAACCGGTGGCGTCTTTCAAGGTGCCCGACATGACAAACACATGGACGCGCTTCACCATAACTCTGCAGGACCAGGAGGTGCGTCTCTACATGGACTGTGAGGAGTTCCATGCTGAGAGCTTCCACAGGAGCAGCCGGCAGCTCAGCTTTGAGCCCAGCTCAGGCATTTTTGTGGGCAACGCTGGAGGCACTGGGATGACGAGGTTTGTGGTAAGTGGGTGGTTGACTGCAGAATTATATATATATATATATATATATATTGTTTTATTTTTCCCAATATTTCTTCCCCTCCCAATTCCTACTAACCCTGCCTTGTCTGTAGATCCGCAGCTCCTTGGACAGTTGTGGGATGACGAGGGGCCCGCACATGGTTCATCCAAACACATATCGCCCAGCCGTCAATACTTTTTCCACTGTTCACCCAACATGGAAGCCTTTAGTCAGATCATGTACAGCAGGGTTCATCAACTCCGGTGCTCCGATTCACTTCAGATTTTTGTTCTCTCTTTCTAATAAGGGACTGGTTTATACCTGGGAAAGCAGGTGATTGCAATTAACTACTAGGTAAAATGAAATATTAAAAAAGTGTTTTGGCCCTGCAGGACCGGAGTTGATGACCCCTGATGTACAGGATGATTACGTTCACCAACTATACTTCCGCGATTTAATTAAAAGGCACCCGATCAGCACACAAGGAGAGATCTTTTGTAAATCTGATGTGATTTATCTACCCAAATGCCAATTTGCGCCTTTTCATGCAGAAGGTCCAGGTAAAGTCAGAGAACACGTCAGGCTCAAAACACTGACTATCATGACGTAGACCAGTGGTCCTCAAACCCTTCCATGGAGGGCCTAGTGTATGCAGGTTTTTGCTTTCACATTGTACAAGCCTGATGGAGTAGCTCACTAATTGGTTAGGATCTCCTCTCACCTGGCAGTCTAGGTCCTAATTATGCTCTAATTGAAGGGAAAGACCAAAAACCAGCATACACTAGGCCCTCCATGAAAGGGTTTGAGGACTACTGATGTAGACTGACCTGCAATGCAGCGATTTAGCCCAGTACACCACACGTACCTCTGTTTGACTGCAGATTTTTATCTCTCTTTCTGTCTCTCTCTGTCTCTGTCTCTCTCAATTTCAAGGGCATTATTGGCATGGGAAACAGTTGTTTACATTGCCAAATAAACTAAACATCTTAGACAGACTCTTACTCTGTCTGTCTGTCTGTGTCTCTCTCTCTTTCCTTCTCTGTCTACTGTTTGTTGCCCAGTCTTTGCTAATATGAGCATTAGAGTATAAACTTGATAACTGTTTTGAATTAGGTTTAACTGCTGTTCTGCTCACTTGCTCTGCATCAAGTGCCTAGCAAACCAACAACAGAGCAGTTGCTGGTTCAAATACCCAAGGTGAAGCATCTTTCAAGGTTACCTTGAGCAAGGCACTTAACCCTAATTGCACCGATAAAAGTGCCTGCAAAATAAATCAAGGTGTCCCAACCTATGTGGCCTGCCATTGATTTTGGACAGCAGCATTTCATGGTGGTAAACGGGACCTCCCTTGATTTGAGGGGTCAAAACGTTTTTCTTTATTTTTTCATACGACAATAACAACAGATAACTATTAGGATTTTAGATGGGAAATCTTTATTTATTTCTGAGGAAGTTGGAACTCGCAAGGTTTTCCAAATAGGCAAACAGAAGCTGAGTTAAGCCTAAGTGAAAGGGAATATAAAAAGTAAAGAAAGCCTTTCAAAACGGTACTCAGTCTTTAGTTCACATAACTGTAGAACATTTGCCTCAAAACAAAAACATGTTGTGGAGGTGCAGCATTTTCCAAATGGAAAAAGGGAATCTCATTGTGTGTTAAATAACTAACAGTTACCAATCTCAAATCAGATTTCAAAAGGAATGTTGACATGGGTAATTCATAGTGATAGGAGCTTGAAATATAAATGACATTTTGTCTGACTATGTTAGCATTGCAAACATCCTGGTATTTGACAGCTTTGCTAGGAAACAGACGTAATTCAAGGCTAGCGGGAGGTCCTGGCGTTCTTCCTGAGAGAAGATAGTGTTTCTGAAAGCCTTGTTGATTCAACAGAAACATCTGTGTGTCTTCAGTACAAGGCCTCATGACCGTTAGTCCTGTGATGTGTGTGCCAGTGGAGGAGATGAGATTCTGAAAACATCCTCTCCCATCATCCACCTCTCATTTCTTTCTATGAAGGGAGAACTATTCAACAGGTTCAGTATCATTACATGATAAATACACATTTAGAACTTTGCTGGGTTTCACACGACCAGTTTGTGTCAAAAGGGAGCAAACTTATTTTAAAGCCCAGTTCAGTTCCTTAAATCCAGCACTGATCAGGATGAAATGAGTTATGAATGGGACTTTATTCTGGCAGTGTGGTTTATTTGCGTGCCGCTGCGTGTTGGGAGTCTACTGACGGCGATGTCGGTGTTGGTGTTGGTGTGTTTGGGGAAACTGGTTTCCATGGTGACGCCAGCAAAGTGGGCAGATTTTTCTTTGGTTGTTGTGAGGCATTTTGGACACTGGCCAGTGGGGACTGATTGGGCCAGGAGAGGTAAAGAAACAATCAGTCAATCATTTAGTCAGTCATATAGAGGCCTGGGAGGGAATTTTAGGAGGAGGGGCCTAGTCCATCTCAGAGCAGCAGAACATAGTGGGCTGTCCTGCTGGGTCAATGCCCCTGCCAAGAGAGGGCTCTTCAAAATCTGACAGGACAAAGCTCAGTTCCGTGTTTGTAATGCAGCTTTGACAAGTTTACTCTATGTCTCTATGTCTTTATCTTTGGTCTTGTGTTCATTATAAGGTTCACTGTATTGTATTTTAAATCCTACAGTGATTCATGATCCCCTGAAAGAACACTTTAAAAATGTTTTTGAATGCATTTTAGGATACATCTAAAATATATTGAATTGGGCAAAATATTATTATTAATATATATATATTTTTTTGCATTTTGCAAATGTACAGTATCTGAAAGGTTAAATTACTTTTGTAAATATACATGGAGTAGTTAATTGGCTAAGTTGTTATGTTTCACAAGTATTTTATTTTCATTTTGGCTGTATAGCAATCCTCTGAATTTGCTGGCTTCTGTGGTAGTAAGCAACATTTTTGTTGTTGTAGTCATACTTTTTCATAATCAGTGGATTTCCCTGTCAAGTCTTCCAGTGACAGGGCTGTGTAGCATGTAACACGCTTCAGGTAATTCACGCGGAAGTAATGGCTTTGACTGAACAGTTAATGAGTGTTTCCACGGGGCACCAGTTCCCATCAAAGACCGTTCACAGACTAAAAGGTGTTTAATGATGTGTTGCCTGTATGAAGGGCTGATTTTCTTTCAAAACCAGCATTTTCTTACTGTAAACAAAAGCTTTCAAAATAAAGGTTTCTGCAAAATGAAAGTTATTTCTTTCTTTCTCTAACACTATCCTAACTTTTTCAATAATGACAGCCTCTCAACGATCGCACGTGTTTCCTTTTGTCTGTACAGGGCTCCATCCAGCAGCTCGTCATCACACCAGACCCTAAGGCTGCAGAGGAGCAATGTGAAGAAGATGACCCATATGTGAGTGTCACAAAACCTGAGTCAATCCACACATTGATTCATAGATATTTATTGATTCACAGCCTTTAGCCAAAATCAATATATGTTCAGTTCTATAGATACGGTATCTCTTGATTCATAGCCATATCCTGAATCAATATACATTCAGTTCTATATGAATCTATTTATTTTGAGTTCCGGACTTCTCAGAGGCCTTGGCAAACATATAGATGTGTGAACACTGCTCTGAGCATGTGGCCTCATGCTGGTGATGCCCTCTAGTGTTCATAAGAGGGATCACGTGCACCTTCTAATAGTTGCTCCCTGAAATTGTAAAATCACTTCACTTACTCACATTGGGAGCACTGTAAATACAGTAGCTGCCACTAAAGTCTCTTCTCCATTACCCCCTTTTGAAGCACGCTGTGCTGGTACAGGTAGGCCGAGGCAGATCATGGGTGTGTTTCCACTATCGTGAAGTGGTTTGCACACGTGAATGAAAGCAAGAGAGAGGGATTAGTACTGTAAAACACTTTATAGAGAAAATAAAACAATTATATGACTCAACCATTTACAGAAAATATAAAATAAAATTATAACACAAGCCAACTAGTAAGTCTGATTGATACAACTCTTTGAAAAGAGCTGTGAACAGTTGTGCCTAAAAATGTGCATACATGGAGAAATGGTAATAGATGTACAATTTTTAAGGAAAACATGAGTGAGCAGGCAAAACAATGTTTTTTTTTATTTCTCATGGGATTAAAATTCAACTGTAGGTCATAACAGAATGGAAAAATCATAAAACAAAACATGGCATCAAACAAAGCTATCAAATTACCCCTGTTCAAAAGTCTGCATTCTCAATATGGCGTACTGCCCCCTTTTGCAACAATGACAGTGTGCAGTCGTTTGTGATAGTTGTCTATGAGACCCCAGTACTGACTGGCATTTGCAAGGCTTTGGATATCTTATTAAATACATAACAGAGCTCAATTTTGAGTGTCATGACAAAGGCAGTGAAAACTTCTGTACATGTGCTTTTTTAAAATATATATATTTGCTAAGATTTCAAACACACTTCTTTTACATTGTCAATATCTTTGTAGAATTCTGAGGGAAATAATGAATTTAATCCATTTCGGAATAAGGGTGTAATGATAAAAATGTACAAAACTTTCCGCGCTGTGAATACTTTCCAGATGCACTGTATGACAGCACTGGAGGATAATGGGTTCCTGGTAGCTGCACGTTTGAGTCTTCTCAATTCTTTGGCAGTTCATTTGCATCTTTTTTCTCAACAAGTTTCTTGTGACCCTGTTGAATATTTGCAACTTAACGTTTGATGGTTCTCTGATCACGCCCCAATATCTTAACAATTTCAAGAGTGCTGCATACCTATGAAAGACCTTTGAAAATGTTCTACTTTTCTGAATCAGTTAAATCTCTTTTGGCCCATTTTTCCCGAGGAACAGAAGCTGCCTAGTAATTATGCACACCTTGATATAGGGTCTTGATCTCCTTAGGCCACACCCTCCCTCATTATACAAATACACATCACCTGATATGCTTAAATCCAATAAACATTCCAGTTTATACAGCTTGGAGTTGGAACATATGCATAATAATGATGATATGGTATAAATACTGACTTGCCTAATAATTGTGCACACAGTGTATATTAGACTATGGTAGTTCTACAGATCGAATATATGTGTTTATACCATGCAGGCTAGCAGGTCAGGGTTGTATATTATGTGCTCCTTGAAGCAAGGAATATGCTGGAAGATGACCGAATGTCTGGGGTGTCTGCTGACAGCATGTGAGCCAAGGCCACTGTCTTATAAGATAAGGGGTAGAAGCTCCAGAACAGTGCTACTGGCTTTTGCTAGAATGTGCTAGATATGTCTCAACTATGTTGTGATGCTCAGACCCCAAATGCTATACATACCCAATTATGTTGTTGATCACGACATATTCTATATAATCTTTTACCGACCTGTCCCATACAAGGGGTGCGAATTAAACTGAAAACAGCCAACTGCTACCTGACTAAAAGACTGTTATTTAACCAAGAAACATTTCCAGCAAAATAACCATTCTCTACAAACTAAAGAAATTAATGAACAGTGGCAATATATTTTCTTCATTTGTAACCCCACCTGCTTGCTTTATCCCGGGTGAGTACTAGGTATTTTTCTCCTCCAATATAGCTTGACTCGGCTTGGTTTTAAGGGCCTGGGTGTAGATGGAAACATAAACTGAACCATGATATTTGTAATATGACTCACACAGCCCTCCAGTAGAAAGGGGCATGAGCTTGCTTGTGCACCTACATTATGTAAATGATGAGCCCTCTAGTGGTTAATGAGTATAATACTAGTTTAGTTCATGCTTTTCAATAGGTACAAGTTAGTTGAGAACCAAATAAAATAGTTTTCAAGACTAACTGACCAATGATGTACACTAACAATCAAAGGTTTTAGAACACCAAGGGATTTTACCAAGAAATTAATTGATGACATTACATTGAATAAAGTGTATATCCAAGACATTACCAATATTGCAAATGTCTATCACTGTTGGAAATTGCTGATTTAAAATGAATTAGTGTTCTAATGATGAAACCTTTTGCTCATTCACAATTAATCACGTTTTGACTAAAATCTGGTCAATTTAAAGCCACTTTGGTGAAGGTATCAATTTCTATGAAAACACATGAACATTCCTGGTTGTTGTAAAATCTTAGACTGGTAGTGTACTTTTGTATCAGGACAGAGCCACACAAAGAAAACACATAGTAAGAGAACAAGTATGAACATAAACAAATAAATACATCACTTGTTTGTACTTCATATATCGTACAGAATAAATAACAATGTGGTGTATGCAGAGATGCCACAAGTTAGTGTAATAGATTACTTTTCTGGGTTGGGCTGAGTTCACAATGTTTGGAAAATGTTCCTCAGTAAGACCCTATTGACCAGGTAAAATAAGTTCATAACTTACCAGTGATCTATGAAAAACTAAAACATGACTACACTGTAAAAAAAGTTGTAATTTGACAGACAATCCACTGTAAAAGTTTACAGTCTTTTACCTGGTCATTAGGGTTGTACTGAGGAACTTCCCATAATTTGTGAACTCAGTCCAACCCAGAAAGGAAATCTATTACACTAACTTGCGGCATCTCTGGGTCTATGTCCCCTTGTTTTATAGGCTTCTGGGGATGGCAGTGGGGACGAATTGTTGGATGACAGTGAAACAAAGGAAGATACGATGAAAAACATGGAAAGAGGAAGTGACAGAGCCCAGGTGAGTGGGAGTGGGGCAGTCAGCAGGGGGTGCTAGAGATAAATGCGGTCATAATGTGAATTTCCCAATGGCTGTGTGAAGAAGAAAGACTGGGAATGTCCGAATCAGAACAACTTGAGATATTCTGAAAGTAATTTTAGATGCAAAGGCAAGGGTGTTACAGTGGCCTATAAGTAACCCAGCCAGCAATGCACAGCAAAGCTGAGTTGCAGAAATGCTGCTAATCTTGATTGACTAGAAGGGCATTTTATTTGTATGCTACCTATTCCCGCTTTGTTTTGCAATTTACTTTTTTTATACATATCATATTGCCAGTCTTCAAGTTTAAAAAAATTATAACACATTGGTGATACATAGAAATTGATACAAAAAACACATGGGAAATATATTGAGTCTGTCCAATGACTTTAACACCAGCCTGTTAGTAAGATTTAGTTTACAGTAACATAATTAGATAGCTCCTTTGTGGTTGATTAGAGGATTACCATAGCTGTAATGTTCAATAACCAAATGCCCAATACTTGCACCAGGGCCTATCGTGGACTTATTACGCCTTTGTGCAAAGGCACAATGTTATCTTAGAAACACAACAGGAAGACTTTTGATTGGAGAAATCTGTTGCATAAGTAATTCACATGTAGATGAACCTTTTTTCTGTGTCATCATGTTAAAGCAATACTGGTATGAAACAGATGTGCAGATGCATTAGGCTGTCCACCGAGGGTTAACCCTGTCCTATAGTTTATCTGTACCAATGCTTGTCCTGTCAAACTGCATTCATTTATTTGGGTGTTGTAGTAAAACTGTATGTCTTTACCCTGGCCTTTGATCTATCTGTTATGTCTATGGGTAGCAGTGATGGGTTTTCAGGAAGCTGTAGTCAAACCACACATCTGTTCCAATAGGAGGCAAACAAAAAATGAGTGTTGCGCTCATGTACCCTAATTCTCCCAGGTTGTAAATATTTGCCCTGCAGCAAGTCATGTTTCCATGGATCTTTCCACCCTTACAAAAATCTAATATATCAACAGAGACCCATGTCTCTTTTCCTGCTGAGCCCCGTATTACAACATTAAAAACATACCAAAAATATGAATATTAAATAACTGTTAACTGTACTAGTATTAGTTTATGAGCATCAGATAAATAATCAGTATGAGATTCCTTAGCTCTCATATTGACATAGTTTTCAACTAGCCTATAAAGTACAACATTAAAATAGAATTCCTGAAATTCAGTTTTTGATCGTGCAACCACACGATTTTCAATGGTCCCATCTGGCCACCCATATGAAAACCTGGAGGTGCCACTGACAGTGACACGATCATTGGGTCAAATTGTGTCAACAGTTCCTGTGACCTGGCTTTACTCGTCCTATTTCATCAAGGTAGGAAATGGCTTTAACTGCACCTGATACCTTGGTTAAATTCCACACATCTTTGTTAAAGTCGGTTGTACGTATCAACTGTGTCCCCAAGTTAGAATGAGCCATGCAAATACCCCAAAAATATTTAAGAGCCTTCAGGTATAGTGTGACCCTTTTTCTGTTCATGAAATAGTGCATATGAAATTGTAGCACGTCACTTTGTTTGCGTTACTGGAGGGAGCTACACTGATAAAATAAAAACAACTTATGCCATGGCTCTGGATTAACTCATTGTTATTGAGAAATCCCCTTTGTCCAAAAATGTTTATACCAGCATCTAGCAGGGCTGTGTCTTCAAACCATGTATTTTGGCACTGCATGCAAGCAGTATATCCACTACTGCATTTCCACCTCACCTAAGACTACATAAGGAGGTGCTGAGGAATTAACGGGGGTAGGGGCTGTATCACCCCCAGACCTGCTTCCGTGCCTAGTTTTCAGGGTTTTTAACATGCCAAAGTAATGCTTTATGTGGACAATAGGCATATAGGCATGTGGAACTATTTACATGGAATGTCTAGTGGGGTGCAGTTCATAACATCAACAATGCTCAGCTAGCTACAAATTTAATGTTCGCATTTTCTCTTTTGAACAAAGTATTCACACAAGCAGACACCATCAGCAGTATGAAGTACCGGTAGAACTACTTTGTCGTTATTATTATTATTGTGGTCAATATATTTTATCTAGGGGGGAAAGTATTGATACCTTTTCTAATTCAAAGGCAGGGCTAAGTGGACATACTTTTTTCACAGGTAGTGTAGGCAGTTAACTTTTCTTTTGATAATAAGAGTTCCCCTAGTACTTAGGTACAATAAACATTGAACATGCTCTAAGTCTAATAATAGTTTTTATGCAAACATTTTGTAGGCATACAGTTTTAAATATCTCATTGTGAGCATAAGATAACATAACAATGCAGATTAAAAGTACTACAAAATAGAAAGAAACAGATTTGTGAAAAAAGAAGAACCAAGAAAAATGCAAGAAGTCTCAAATCTGAAGGAATCTGATTATTTCAGATGGTCTGGAAAGGTCGTAGGTTCCCCTAATTAAATCAGAAGGCAAATTCCCAATCAATGTACTACCGCTGTGGTATGAATCCCCAGTTCCCTCCTCTGGTTTGAATCCCAAACTTTGTATTGCTCAAAGGTAATAATATTTATAAGCCAGCTGTGCAATGCACGAGTGTTGTCAAGAAAAAACATGACATTGTTAAAGTAACGTTTAAAAACATATTTTCTCTGTCTTGGATTTGCAGAGATGACGTTACCTATCTTTGTGTTGTATAATACCAAAATGAATTATTTGGTAATTGAGTCCAGTAGCTTAAAAAAATTGAATGTCGGAATTGTGTTAAAGGGGTATAAGAATATTTAATATAATGGGATGTTTTATAGTCCTTACTTACTGTAAAGAACACAGCATTTGTCAATTGAGATATTTGGGAAATTGTGCACTGTCTCTTTATGATGACTTTATCAATGACTGTGATTTTGGAAGTGAGAGAGTGCAATTAGAGATCTATGTTTATTAGTCAAAGAATCTGAGTCTGAGCTGGTTAGAACTATAAACATGTCTTATTTATTTTTGTTCTAATTGAACAAGGACATATATATTTGCAAAAGAAGGAAGACTCTGAAGTTGATTGAGTTATTTCAAGGGTGCATCACACATGAGCAAAACAACTGTTTCCCGAAACTTAGGAAAATTGTTTCAGAAAATGTGTGTGTCATGTTATCATAATTTTTTTTCTGTACATGTCTGAGATAAATAATAATAACAGGCAAGACTGACCTTGAGCGATATTAGTTTAGTTTTGTCTGTAGATGAAACAGAGATTTTTCCCATGATGATTAATCACAACCACTTACCATTGTAAGTGTAGATCTCCTTCTCGTGTTACGCTCACAAAGTTGGAAAAGTGCCAACAATGATTACAATGTCTTATGATGTGTGCAAAGGCTCATGAATATATTCACATTAATCTGATTTTTTAAAAGTATACAAAATACAGTGGGTACCCATTTATTTATAATGTAATGTTCTATGTATTCAGGTTTATGTGCGAACCCGCGAATAGCACCCCGTACGGTATGCAACGGTTACGTACCTGTGTACCATTACAGCCGTAGTGGGTACCTATAGAAAACATAGACTACAGTAACCAAATAAATCTCAGTTTGGATGTATATGTGTATGTCCCAAATTGTTTCAGATTTGACCCGACACTGTTCTTCAGATTACATTACAAAAATATCAAGAAATACAAGGTTTTGTATTTGAAATGTACCATTACCTCAGCAAATTAAGTAACTAATTCTGGGGTGACCTTTTTATATAAATCTTGAGACAAACTGGAACCTTAAATTTTGCTAAATGACAAGCTCTGCTCTCTGAGCCTTTGCAAGATCATAGGACATGTTACAGTAGGTCATCTTTGGTTCCCAATTGGCACTAGACACCTTCACCTAGCTCCAGGCAGAGAACAATTCTTTCAAAGGATCATTACATGGGATACACATTACTAGAATGTAACATAACCAACAGTCCATAATGACTGAAGTGGTAGATGGTTAGATAGGTACATTATGAGTACGTAATGAAAGTAGTAGCATAGTATATGCCCATTAGTTTGTAGTTTAGGACATGAGTAGGAAGAAGAGGGCAGGAAATCAGGTTGAGTATTTAGAGGGAGACAGATAGGAAGGGCACAGTAACCCAGTTCAATGTAAGCATTTTAATATTGTCCAGCATCTTACACACAATATACTGTAGTAAACACACTAGTAAATGGACTACAGTTAACAGACTATGAAAAACAAACTACATTCATTATTGGCTTTGTTGTTATACACTTGTGTTCCCTCAGAATTAGTCTTGTCCAATTCCATGTGACCCTCTTTAGCAGGTGAAGAACGGGCGAGGGCGATCACATGCTTCCTTCAACCATGTTTTACTCTAGCAATCCGGTTGTTATTACACTGATTGTTCAACACTGAATCCTTTAGTTTGCAAACAAGGAGTGTTTGGAGAGTGTCACAGGAAGTCTGACTTTTCTACTCCCAATTTGCACAGGGCTGTGTCGGGTTCCAGGTCATAGTTTTAAATGCTGTCACCAGGAATTGAACCCCTGAACTGTTTAGTGAGCTCTGTTTGTGTAGAACGCTATTGGAAACCCCTCGGTTTGTGATGCGTACATTTCCATAAGGAAATGTTTAGGGCTGCATTCGTGCCATCATTGTGTCACACCCATACTAGCAGGTAAACCTCGAACAACAATGACACCCACAGAATGTTTACTGTTATGGTCTAAACAATTAAATATTTATCGAACAATGCACTCTTTCTCAGACCTGAGTTCAATATGAGATGGACCTGGCAGTTCTCTTTTCCTTTGCTTATTTCCAACTCTCTTTCTGTTTTCTTTCTAGCCAGAGGACATGCGAAGCAGGCCAGTGCAAGCCCCGCCCACACAGTCGTCACAGGTGGAGCTGGATGAGTACTCAGGTCACGTGACCCCCATAGAGAAGGCTCATCAAGAGTTGTCGCTTAAAGGTGGGGAAGGCAGGGTTACTCCTAAGCCTTAACCAGTAATTTTATGAAAATAAATACTCTACATTTTGAAATAATAATTTCTTAGCATTTAGTATCCTTATTTGTCTTCCATTTGCTAATCTTATTGGTGTAATATTATTGACATAGACCTCATATTTAATTAAGTCTCGTTGGTTCTCAGGCCCCCACCAGACAGAGGAACCGGGAAAAAGGTCAAGGGATGTAAGTAAAGCTCACAAGATGCATTACTCATAAGGTGATAAGTTTTAAATGTTCACTGTCATTCAGTTCACTGCCTTACACCATTTTGTCCTGTTGGGGGTGATATTCAGGGGAGGCCTGTTAGCCCTGGACAGAAAGGAGAGCGTGGAGAGCCTGGGCCTATGGGTCCTGTTGGTCCTAGTGGCCCCCCCGGACCCCTCTCTCCCTCTGTGGGTAGGAGTTCTGGACATGGCCGGCCAGGACCCAGGGGCCCTCAGGGGCCTTCCGGGCCAAAAGGGGCCCCAGGGGAGCCAGGGAAAGATGGACGACCAGTGAGTTTTACTTCATTATACTGTCTCATTACTTAGATAGGAGTAGATGTGCGATGGGTTTTCGAGATCCCTTACTAAATTGAAGTGTTTCTTTATGTTCCAGGGAAGCAAGGGTGAAGATGGAGGCTCAGTGAGTAAAGCTTGTCTTTGTATTGTTTTTCCTATCTATACGGTACCGAAATACTGCACTGTCTCAGATATGACCTAACCTATATGGGAATCCCCACAGGGACCTAGAGGACCTCAAGGTGCCCCAGGTTTGGGAGGGGAGGTTGGAATCAAAGGAGAAAAGGTACAGTAAGAAACATGTACAGTGGCAAGAAAAAGTATCCTCCTCAATGGTGGAACACACATCCACTGGAGGCTAGAATCTCAACCCATATTCAGGAAACATCTTAAAACCTTCCTCTTCAATGAGTACTTCAGTTGATGTCCACCACCTTTGTCATCTTTGAAAATGTTTTATATTTATTTCTATGATACTTTTTCAAATATTGAATGCTCTTACTACTGAGTTGTGGATGTTGTACCTAGTTTCTCTTCACTGTATGTCGTGCTTGATAACAGCCCCTGCTTCAGGGTCAGATTGAACACACTGATTGCTAGATTATTATTAAGTCTAAACATTTACATTTTAGCCAGTTAGCATATGCTCTTATTCAGAGCAACTTAGGGCCTTTTTACATTCCTAGAGATACTGATAGATACCGCCGATAGCTTTAGTCAACATTTTCCACTCAACTTCAACTTCAACTTTCAACTTTATTGTCACATAATTACAAGTATACACAAGTAATCAGTGAAATTAGCCATCAACCCGTCCAAGACAATCACCGGGTAGACAGGACAGGACAGGAAGACAGGAATTAGAAAAACAATACAGCATTACATGAGGAAAGATGAGGGGAAAAAAAAAAGAGAGCCCCATATTATGCCCCTTCAGGGGTA
>JACXGM010002132.1:7767-49060 GCA_016801145.1 Umbra pygmaea | reverse complement strand
CATTCCTCTACTCATCCCTCTTCATCCTTCTCCTCATCCCTCTTTTCATACTTCTCATCCCTCTCCTCATCCCTCTCCTTATTTCTCGTTTAATCTTTCTCCTCATCCCTCTCCTCATCCCTTCATCTACCCCTCCTCAACTCTCTCATCCATCTTTTCATCCCTCTCCATCACTCTCTTCACCCCTCTCCTCTTCCCCTCTGTTCATCCTTCTCCTCATCCCTCTCCTCATCCCTCTCCTCATCCCTCTCCTCATCCCTCACCCCATCCCTCTCCTCATCCCTCTCCTCATTCGTCTCCTCATCCCTCTCCTCATCCCTCTTCATCCTTTTCATCATCCCTTTCCTCATCCCTCTTCTCATTCCTCTCCTCATCCCTCTTCATCCTTCTCCTCATCCCTCTCTTCATACTTCTCATCCCTCTCTTCATCATTTTCATCATCCCTCTCTTCATTCTTCTCCTCATCCCTCTCCTCCTCACTCTCCACATCCCTCCCATCATCCCTCTCCTCCCCCGGCCTGTGTTCTTTGTGCTCCATTAGTCAAGACACTACATCCATCCCCCAACTCCCGCAACACGGCAATGCTCCTCGTCTCGCACAGCACGGGGTGGGCAATAGAACCAAGGACATTGTCGGCATCTTGGGTGAGGGAAGGAGGGGACGGTGGTGGGTAACAGCACCCCGCCAAATGACACATCCATGCGTGAAATCATCTCTCTTCAGCTTTAAAGGGCTTACATGGATTTTTAATGATGAGTCTGTATGCCAAATATAGTCAATGACTCCATTCGTTTAAATGCATATTTAAAGATACAGATGAGGATGACACTATCACAAGATTGATGGGTATATGCTCACTGGAAGAGGGCACAGTTTAGGCTAGCCTCACCGTGTTCCTGATAAGGAAGCCAAGAACCCAGCAATATCTAGATAACTAACCTGACCTTTTGCCATTTTGAAAAATAATCAAATAAATTCTAGGAATAATTTTTAGAAATATTTAAATCTATAATATATAATAAATGAATTTGATGGTTTAAATGCTATAAATCTGCCACGATACCTATGACTACGCAACAGTATGTCGTACCCCAGTAATGATACATTAGCTCTTTGTGAGAAGAGGGAACTGAGTAGTAAATTTCATGACTTTAGTTGAAATGGAGTGAGGAGCATAACTTTCGAATTCCTCGTTATAACGCGACCATCTGACTAATCAATGTCATTTTTGAAAATGTTGACTCTCCATGGCTGTTCAGACATGTACATACAGACTGAGACTGATCAATAGTGCCCTCCCTGATTTCGCCGTAAGGGACAACAAACAGCATTAGGAGACTGCAGTCCTGGATATTACACTTGCATGAAATTTCATCAGGAACATTGCAGCACCAGCCTCCATCTGTTCATTACAAGGAGAATTCCTCACCTAGTGCACAACAGTTCTGCCTGAGCCAGCAGGGAGAGGGAACTCCCATCTGATAAAATGCATGTGTGTACGTGTTCGCTTGTGGGTGTGTATTTATACCAAGCCTTGACTCTACTAATGACTAGGTGGTGACGGTAATGAGGGAAATTACCAACCAACAGTTTACAACATGCTATTGTGTCAGCATTACACATTAATACTAGCAGAGGTGAGTCTGTGAGATGTCTACTTTGCTTTCATGTGTGTATTCCTATTGTGATCCATACCAAATGGTACCGAACATCTCGTATGTGCACTGATTTTGACCAGGGCTCAAAGGACTGCAGTCATAGAGCAGTTTTTCGTCTACTGAACGGTTTTAGTCACAGCTTATTTTGTTCAAGTGGCATTGTTGAGCCAAAAGTGGCTCATAGAAATCCATTCACTTTTGATATGCAAATGTCATGGCTAACTGCGTTACGATTGTGATTTTTTTATATAATTGATGTTTAAAAACAATACAAATTCAGGCCAAACTACAAATATTTTGATATTCTCAAAAGTCCTAGATTTTATCGTTAAGTCATCATCGGTCTTCATTTTAAAATGTTTAAGAATATATGAGGAGTGTTGATGAACCATGGAAATAGAATGGATAGATAGAATGGTCAGTTGACAACACGCAAATCGGTTTAATGCGGAATTAGGCCGCTGGATCTTTCCAATGGAATGGTACACATAAAAATGGCTGCCGTTATGACCATTCTGCTACATTCATTTGAATTGATATTTCCTTTCTATCCATTCCATTTTTATGTGATGAACATTGTATAGTTCACTATGTTCACAGTGTAGCATGATTGGATAGCTCCTGGTAGCTTTAACATGCCAAGCTAATGGCAGAAAACCCCCTATCGGGGGCATGCTTTGGAAGTCACAAGGAACTCGTTGACATGCTTTTGCTATTTTGTTCTATGAAAAGTTAATATACTTGGCATTTTCAACAAAATTGCATGAGACAAAGGGATAACTGCTTCAACTGAGAAGTGTGTGCCCTTTAAAATGAGTATATTGGAAACTTAACATTTCACAGAAAGCTTTAGTGTATTACTCAAGTAATAGCTCAGAAATCAAAGGAATCCACTTTTTTATTGAATCAATGCTCTCTCCACATAACTTCAACCAAATAATTGAAGTCTTTAAGATTGTTATGCACCTAAATCTTAACCTAAATCCAGTGACATGGTGAAACAGTTTGTTGATTTCAAAATAAATGTACATTAGACAATGTAAATCAAATGTGAATCCGAACTAGACGTTGAACTATCCCCAGTAAGAAAACATAGAAATGAAGTCAGAATGAATGAAATACAGAAAGAATAAGAATTAAAACTAAGCAGACTTTTGGTAATCTTGTTGCAATGGCTCAGATTCGTTGACAGCTGAAAGTTTTTGCTTGGAAACAGATTGTTGTTTTCAAGTGATTTGTCACAGGGTGCCTGCCGTGTCTCCATTCAGACTGAGACACCTTACGGCCGACGCCACAGCCCGAAACTGCCCGCCCGCCTGCCTCCCCCCACCTCCTCAGCCGCCTGCCTAGCCACACTGACAGGCATGTCACTGCTATTTGTCACAGCTGTGTTTAGTGATGTGATTGGTTGTACCCTCTGTGCCCTCTCCTTCTCATGGCCGCTACAAATGCCAAATGTTCAACCTCTGGAGCTTAATCAAATGAAGTGTGGCTGGTGGCCATATAAGACCTTCTCTAGTTTTTTCTTATTTACCTTCCATGAAATATAAAAATGTGTAAGAGGATGAACATCAAAATCCATACAGTATCCTATGTTTGGTACTGACAGGAATCTCAAATTTGAAAAGGATTTGGACCTCCGGAAGTCTGAGGCTTTCATAATCTCCCTGTATGAAACGTACCCATGTTGCCTCAGAGAAGTCGTTTCTGAAACCATGTATTTTTACAGTGAGCACATCATGGCTTTTTGGAGAAATGACTTCCCAAATGACACTCCCAAATGTTTTGTTGTGATGACCGGTTCTTTTAGGGATACACATCTGTTGCATGGCTCTTCTGACATTTTACTTGTTAAAGGGCTAGCACACTCAGCCAAAGAAAAACCTGGGGTAGAAGCCAGCTCAGAAATATATGAATTTCTTCATCTTCCATGACATTCTTAAGCTCATTTACAGCAACAGTGGTTGTACAGCTGAGAACTCTCATTGTATAATTGTGTTAACGCCTACATATTAATATACTGTAGCACTGCAACTCAGTCTACTGGATTTTGTGGCTAAACATTGTAAGGTAACTGACAGCGAAAAGAACACTTGTTAAAGTCAGTCAGGCCTATTCCTAGCTCTTTACAGACAAGACAAATTCTGGTTCGGTTATTGAGAGTAATTGCTGACAGACTTCTCATCATCAATTCTCAATGTGTGTGTTTCTGTGTGTCAATAACCTATTTTAAAACTTGGTCTCAGATACATTTCTGTATATTTTTCCTGAAATTAGATGTTCTAAGTGGAAATCAGTCCATTCTATTGACACAGACTATCGGGAAACATTTTGTGGTATTTAGAAGACATTTTGTTTTGCTTCACAATGGAATGATATTTATGATATATACCTATTTAAAACACAAATATTTTCAATCAATATAAACCAGTGGAGGCTGGTGACTTAAAAAGTTTAGGAGGATGGGAGACTCGCGATTTAGTTGTCAACCACGCAGACAGCCCAGTATTTAGGAATTATGTTCAACTGCAACACGGAAGGAAGGTTGATCCATGAGCCACCACATTACTGACTGAGGGTAACATACCTTGATGTGGGAGTTGATTTGCTGCGTCTCTGGCCAGGTATATTCCCTGACATTTGTTTTTTTAACAACCTCTATCTTCGCATGTCCCAAAAAAATAATGAATAAAAAAATTACATTTAAAGAAATGTAAATGTATAAAGGTTGAACATGAGATTATACTAGTATTATGCAATTAAATCAGAATTGTATATTTTTTGCAGTTTCGGTAATGTTCAGTATGTGGTTAACCATATTGTATGTAATGGAATTTTTTCCTGCATTACGTAGACAGACTTACGGATATGGCCGTTCCAATGTGAGATTTGGAATGTATTGAATGGCCTTTCTACCGGAACATTTCCAAGAATAGACCAATCCGTTTTTAACCTTACCCTAACATTACCCTAACCTTAACATCAATATCCTAGCATGTTAAGGTAAACAGAGTTTTTAATCAATTCGTAAACGTACAACGCTTTACATTTCCATGACTTCTGAAACGTACACGTGTAAAAATCTCTTGTTTTGTAAGATTCTTTATGTACCACCAAGAGAACAGCCTGCAGATTTAAGGGGTTTATGAATTATTAAGTAATTTAATTTAATACAATTAAATGGACCACTCCTCTAGATGATACTTCATGGGTATACAACTTTATTTACATACTGATTGGGTTTAACAGTGTACAGGAACCTGCATAACTTGTTACTTGCAGTGAGGTTGCAAATAAACTATAAAAAAAAATATTTTGTTCTCTTGTGCCCACGTCACTACTGTTGGTGATCACATTTTCTGCCTAGTGACTTCAGCTGTACCAGATTGCATCACTTTGTCCCCGTCCAAGACCCACTGAACAGTGGTGATGCTACACAAAGTCTGTAGTCACAGCCCACCCATTCCTATCTGCATTTATGTACACTAACTGATAAACATGTGGCCTTATTAAAATACGCTGTTCTCCTTTCAGATTCCCTGCCTGGTACAGCCAGAAGAGGACTGGTCACCCCCTTGAGTCCGGACCCTCTCTACTGTAGGTTTATTCCTAGGTTCCACCTACTAGGAAATGTTTCCTAGACACTGTGAATCACTTCTTGTTGCTTGGTCTTTGGGGTTTTAGGGAGGGTATCTGTCAAGGCATTTTGTGACAACTGCTGTTTTTTTTTTAAAAAAAGGGCTTTATATAATACATTTGACTGATTCATTTTTAATCCAGTCATATTTATAAAATGAAAATTTGGGGTCCATACATATACGATTCTGGTAAAACACAACACACAAGAGTCATCGGAATTACCTAAATTAACAGCATAAATTAGAATAGCTAATTCTGTAGGAGCAAGGGTTTGAAATAATGTCAGGCCTTTACACACAGGTCTTAACTGGTGACAACATCGTATTTACATCGTTGTGCTGGTCATGTTTACAACTTGTCAGACACTGAAAATAACTTTTCAATGCTTGTTTTACATCCAAACAAGGCCACCACAAGTGGCCAGAAACTTTTTAAACTACAACTAGATTCAAAGAAGTTCTTCAGTTGACTTCCTATTCTTTTTGTCCCGCCCATGAATCCTTTTGATTGGAGAATAAAACCTCCCTAGTGAGTTTGATCATACTATGTATTGCATTCTTCTATTAAATAGCTACATGTATATACTGTAGCTAAATACGAAGAGATAGAGTGGGACTTTTTATATGATAGCTAGTGCTATAGACAAAATACCCGAGCTGGAGGATTTCAACTTTGATCAAATGTTATTGAATGGTAATATCCAACCATGCATGTTTGAGCCGGAAAACAGTGAGGAAGAAGTACAACAAAGGCCAGGATGTTATCTGGTAAATCAAGCTGCTGCTTTGGATGTGGCCACTCGTGAAGCTATTGTGAAGACTAGGACGAAGTTGCACTGGTGGTGTTTGTGGAAACTACTCAGCAATTGCAACAGAGAAGAGAAAATGTATGTGGTAAAGAGTGGGAAAGGGCTCAATATTAGCTTTCAACCATCTCTAGCCAAGAAGATGATTTTATCTGTTTGTTAGATCATCCAATTTTCACAGGGACCGATGTGTATGGAAACCTTCAGTATGGCGAAAAATGAACTGGATATTACCAGCCAGGTCCAGATGGTCTAGCAGAGGTAAGAAGCTGGTTAGCATGATCTACTGTGTTTTTAAACTTTTAAAAAATCAGTCAGAGAATATTGTATAATATGTACTATTTTTAGCTATTTAGGTGGTGTAACTCTAGAATGTGAGAATAATTGACAGATTCTATCGTTAGTGTAGATGACTGGCTGAATGCTGGGTGTAGAATTGGTTGTAACCGATTAGCATCCGATAGCATCTAATTTGTTTATACAAATATTTGGATAAGCGCAACATAAAATTACAAATAATGGATCACAGAATATTGCTTAGCCTGTACCATTTTCAGCTTGCTAGGTCATATAACTCGATAAATTACGGTAGGCCAGAGGCTTATTACGATCTGAAAGCTACTTACTAGGGGCTGTGCACTAAGTTCACTTTGAATTCTGGACCTTGTGGTATTTCAAGAGCAAACTGATACAGAAGCGAACAAAATGTATTCCCAATTGTTTCTGGAAGCATTGGAAGGCAAAGTATTGCATGACATAAATCATCTACGGTAATGTTTTTCAATACTATGTTAAACATTATTTTATTCTGTGGAATTTTCCTTTTACAGTCTGTAATACCAAATCCAAAACTATGTATAACATTTCTTTTCCCCCATATTCCAGTGCCAGTCACTTTGAAGTTCAATTAAATAAAAGTAATGAACATGAAGATTTAGAATACTTTTTTAATTGCTTTTAGAATGAACATATCAATCAAGGATGCAATGACCATTTCTTTACATCAATCAAGTCTTTTCACTTTAATTCCAAATAAAATCTACTACTGTTTAAAAACTCTGGATTCAACTGAGTTTTCCCTAAGATATTGTGCGATGACATTCTACTTTATTTTTGTTCATCCTACAGACTTCCTGTTGTTTTCTGCCTGCCCCTCAGATTCTCCTAAATCTTTCACACATTTTGCAAGACATTGAACCCTTACGTCCTTATTTTGTTTTGTCACAAAACCGAATATATCTAAAATAAAATGTATTTTTTCCTAAAATTGTATTTTTTCTCACATTGCTCAGACATCAATCAAACATAAGTAAAACACCTCAAAACAAACTTACTTTTTTCACCATCTGTTTGCAAATTATCTGTGTGTTTTTGTGAAATGTAGCATTTTTGCATACAGTATCTTTGGTCTAAAACTCAATAATCTAACTACTAAATGATCCATGATAGAGTTTGCCTATTCTAAAACAACTTCATGTATTCCCTACCGGTTCTCATGGCAATACATGGGTTACCCTACCTAATGGAAATTTCACTGTATTACAGATGTTGCTAGTCTGAAGTGTCCATCAAGGGGAGGGGCTGCACCAAATTACACTACAAGAAATTGAATAAAATTTTGGTGAGTTTTTAAAAGAAGAAAATACCAATCCGTTGAGCACATCCAAATTCATCCAAGGCATTTGACTTTATTAACCTACTATAAAACAGCGTATTTATCATTAAAACAACGAAATTGTAAAGTTAAATGTACTATTTGTAGCACTGTAACAATTGAAGTACATTCTTACAAAACAATTGTTCCATCTAAACTGCCTTTTTCATTTTTAAAATACAGTTTGATGCGCTAAATTCTACACTGTCTACAGAGTTAAAACCTAAAGCAGGTGAAAGTAGTCAGATAACGTAAAGCCTCGTTGGGATTCTTCGGAAACATGCTCACATGTAAGAATTTATTGTTTTGTACGATGTTATATGTATCGCCATGTGTACAGCCTGGTATACCATGTGTATGAGCCTTTAAGTTTACATTAGTCCAGTGGTGGACACAGCAACTGTACCCTAATATAATCATTGCCCTCCCACTGTTTCCTTTTAAAAAAATAAGTAAAAACGATGCAGTATACTGCTAACCAAACAAAAGGCAGCAGTTGACCCCTAAAGACACAGCCCCTTCTTATTTGCATAATGAGGCAGAAATGCATACAGAAATGTAAAAATGACAGGGAGAAATAAATAGTGTTGAAGAAATAAATAGGGTAAAAAAATACAAAGGAAGAATAAAACAGACAAAAATATTATAATATACACATAAATACATACATTTAAAAAATAGGTCATTAATACATAAAGTTGAAAATTATAACAGACAATAAATAAATAAGGTAATTATTACAAAGGTAAATAAATAAAGAAGCTAATTAAAGAGATATATACATTAATGTCTCAATGTATAATTTAATTACTGCCTACATGTATTTATTTACTGTATTTATTGCAATTAATTGTATGCTTATTTATTTTTTGAGCCTTTATTTATTTATATATTTATTTCTTATTTTGGCAGACTTGGTCCTCCATAGTTTTGTGGTGTAGGTCTACGTAATTTGTAATGTTCACTTCAAATAATACTAATAGTAATTTAAAGATGGGGTTGCATTAGATCTGGACAGCAAGGATAACTCTTAGCGTTGGAAGGGGTGTGTCACACGTTCGTGGATCTGAGTGCCGCGATTTCGGTTTCATAATAACACATATCGTTACAGGCCTAATAGGCACACCTACAAAAAGGCTTAAAAGAGAGGAATAATGTTGAAAAAAGGAAGCTCTTGTCAATTTTTTCAAATGTTAGCTCTATTTAATAACACACACAAATGTTCACTCACAGCCATGCCTGATAAACTTTGTGTGTCTTATTTAACAGAGCTAACATTTGCCAGTGTGCGAGAGCTTCTTTTACCACCTGTCAGTAACCAAAAAGGTATGTGAGCTCACTCCACTGCTGGCTTGAAATGTTGCAGATGGTATAAGAAATTGAATGTTGCCAAGGACTGCATTCACACGCGTCGTCATGCATCACTGGTTTGCGTCCAGTGTGGACATCAAGACCTAAATGAACATGAATATCCTAGACCTTACTGGTGGTGAAAACATGCAGGATGAGAGGACAGCATATGATCATCAGGGTCTCGCTAGATTAATCATTCTTACAAAAAGAGAATGGCCTAGATACACAAACCAGATGTCTTCAGGTATGGGTTCATCCAAACAGAAGGCAATTGCATGTTTTAAAGAGAGAGTGTATCCCTTGATGTAAAGAATATACTATGCATAGGGTGCTATTTATGACGTTACTTTAATCTGACTCTGTATTAAAATGTCAGCACCACCCAGCCTGTGGCCTACCATAAACCTAAAATTAATTAGCTATTTAGTTGACAGTTGTCTTACTCTGTGCCCTTGAGGCTATGGAAAGCTCTTCAGCAGCTCCTCATTTTCTGTAAATGTTGTAGTACTGTAAGGAGGTACAGTAAGTGTTTAACTAGCTTCCTGACCACACACCCAGTCACAGGTGTAGTATCTCAATTTGTCCAGTTTCTCTCAGTATAAATACAATATGTGCATTATTACATTCCAAAATACAAATGATACTCAGTGAGCTAGTGTTATAAAAAGGAACTACACCCATATTGATTCTTTACCTATTTTGAGTTTCATACTTGCTGTATCTCTTTCACATTTCTTTCTTTACTCAGAAAATCATCAAGACGATGTACTGTAGCCTGTGTCTCTGCGTTTTTAATTTTGGATATTGTAACAGAAGCAGGGCACAGTCTATACACATTGCATCAGGGTACATTTGTGACCTAATTTTATGCTGCAAAATTATGACTGAGTTGATGAAAAATAGCACACTTTCAACTGTGTCTTTCAATTGTAATGCAAGAATGTATTATATGAGTTGTTATGTTAGGCAGCATATGATTAAATTTGGTAAGAAATACACATTTGGATCTCTATGGTTACCAATAACTACAGTATGACATTGAACTTGTTTAGTTTTGCTCATCAAGTGAAAGTATATAGTTATATGTATAGGTTTGTTGACACATACGCTAACCAATAGGCATGTTAATAGACAGAGAGTTAGCCATGCCATAGACAACAGACAAGGATTCAATACATACATCAAAGCGGCACAACATGGTGACTGAAATGTGAAGACATACTGTAATAAAAGGAAGGGACATTTAATAAACTACAGTAAGAAGACAAACTTTGAAATTAAACATTGCCAGATGAGCAAACTTGAAAATCATTGAGTGAAGTAAATGAAGATTATGACTAGAGAAAATATTGATGTGGCACATTGCCATGATTGATGATAATGTTAAAGTTAGAGACAATCAGGAGCCTATTGAGAACTTTCTGGAATTTTTGGATACATTGGACAGATTTATGAATTAATTTTAAGCAGTGGTCCTCATTTAAATAAATGTCTGACTGTTTTGTTCTTGCAAATTACTTTTGTGTAATGGGGCCAAAGGCATTCCGTACAGTCTACTACAACAAAACATGGCCAGGTAAGAAGATGTATCAGATATTGAGGGAATACTAAAATGACACTTCCAAACAAAATCACTAGAAAAAGTTATTGCAAAAGTTTCAATTCCACAGTTGAAATCTGGAAGAGGGAGAATCAGTGACAATGTTTGCTACTACATTTAAATAAAACTGTGTATAATGAGGTTCTAAATGACACCATTAGACACAGACTAGATTGTGGGCTACAGAGTCAAGCTATTCTGACTGATGAATGCAAGCATCTGACCTTAGCAAAGGCTATTGAAGTCAGGGTGTACATTGAACTAGCTACCAAACAGACAGAGCACAGAGTTCGTCAGCAAAAGTGAACAGAGTTGCAACTGAAAATCAGAAGCAGGGAAATCAAGGCATATGCTTTCATCGAGCAAAGCGGGACACCACATCTAACTGCTATTGTAAGGACACGGAATGCAGAGCCTTTGGTTAAAAGGATACCGGAACCAGCCTGAAGAAACAACAAGAGTTAGGAGAGAACATTAAGGAACATAAACACAAAAGAGACATTCCAACACAAGAGATGCATTCATGCTGTTGAGCAGGAGAACACAGAGGTGAGTGACTCATCAGATGTAGAAGTCACACTGAAATTACTAACTGTTGCTGAGTCACAAGGCTACTACCGGTATGTCTCACCCTAGTTAGAGGTTCAGTCGACAGCTGTATCTCATATGTTAGACACAGTCTTCGAAAAGATGCTAATGTCTTTAGGAATTCTATCTGTTTCCATGAGTGCATATGCAGAATTTCAGTCTCAGCACAGAGAGTGGAAGAACTCTCATGGGCCCCCCTACCCACCCCCTTTTATAAATCATAAGACTGGGAGCTCATCCAGTTAGTTCTGCCAATGAGATATAGAATGTTTTCAGAAATACGGAAAAAGGTTGCCAGTTAACGAGAATTATGCTTCGACACCAAGGACAAAATAGATTGCATAGCGCAACGTCTGAAATTTCCTTCAGCTAGTTACACAATATGGGTCTACTCGTAAAGTCCTGATATGGCCACATTGTGGCAGCCACATTCTGTGGAGCATGACAGGACCTCCAGCAAGGGTGCAGCCCCCAAAGAAACCAAAGAAACAACACAAAACAGTGTGTGAACAGGAACCCTGCATCTTCCGGCAGAGCACCTGGAAGGAGATGATGTGCCTACCAGGGGCCTCATTTATAAATGTGGCGTACGCACAAAAGAAGGCGTACGCCGCTCTCTACGCAATAATTGGGATTTATAAAAAGCAAACTTGACGGGAAAATATGCGGTCCTTCACGGAAACTCTGACCCATGCGTATGCACAAAAACGGGTGAAATGAGAAATGGCGACACCGCCAGCAGATGTGTGAAACACGTGAAGCTGTCTGAAACTGCAGACCGTTGTGTAGCTAAACGAAATCGAAATAATGCCTCTCTTTAATAATATGAACATTTCACAAAGCCATTCTTACAATCAACTGCTACAATGTTCTTACTATCAACTTAAATGCAAACGAAGACATATTTGCAAAAAGAACACTCAAACATGTGTTCTGTAATTATATTGGCATGTTATGTAATTCATCCTCATAAATAATACAAAATAGTGTTTAAAACATATCCTTGTCGATGCGTCCGTCTGGCGGAGCAGACATACATTAGATTAGATAGATATCTTCATTTTCCACTGGGGAAAGTTGTGTTCATAAATGTCATCAGCTACGGAATCATGGTGTTCATGTATATGCCGTTAGTCCATTTCATTTCCATCCATCAAATGTTCCATTGTGACGGATGTCTGAACCATTTTGAAAGCTGGAATTAATTCCATTTGCGCATAATCCCATTTACAATTACATGAATATCGACATCTGTATCTGATCAGATACAATCACCTGCATGGTCATAAAAAGCCATTATGCCAACTTAATGCGTAATGACGCAAAATGGCTGATCTTGCGCTGTTAGAAGATGTGGCAAATGGAAGGATTCAGAGGGAATGCATTTTTAGACAGCAAGAAGACTTGCTGGCAAACGAGGACGAGTGGTTTATGAGCTGGTTCCGATTTCTTCGGTGCATCCTGTTGGACCTCTGTGCTCTATTGGGCCCAGCGTTACAGAGGAGCACTTGGAGAAACCACGCCATGCCAGTCCCACTTCAAGTATTTCTGGTGACTGGCACTTTCCAGAGGGAATTGGTTGACAGGTCTGGGATTTCACAGCCAAACCTTAGCCGGGTTATGCCAGACGTGTCAATAGGTCTAATTGGTGTGTCGCATGATTACATAAAGTTTCCTTACACTGCGGGTGAACAGGCAAACAAAAAAGAGCAATTTCAGCTATGTCCAGTTTCCCAAATGTAATCATTGCTATTGACTGCACTTATGTCGCCATAATAAGGGCACCAAATGAGAATGAAAATGCTTTCATTAATCGAAAGCATTTTCATTCGATCAATGTCCAAATAATTTGTGATGCAGACATGTTGCTGTAATGTAACCAATTTTCCCCCACCCGTGGCAGACACACTTTCGCGTTGAAGCGCTAGACGCTTTGACATCGACTGATATCTAGACCACTTTTTATTTGGGCCACGGTCCGACTTTCTTACATCTTCTGCAACCTTTTGCCACTCCAATGCCTTTTCTTCATTGGTAATAGGCAAACTTTGCCCTTCAAACAACATTGTCCTCCTCTTTTCCACCTCGCCAACACTATTTTCTACATTGAGTGAAGTTTCTTTTCTTGGTTTTCCTCTCTCTGTTTGACATGATTTCTCAATCAATGAATATTAATTTCTGGGAATTTCTATGACTATTTATGGGCAATTATAGGCGTGACATGCAGCCGCAAAAGCTGCGCCACATTTAGAGTTGATTGTGATTTATAAAGGTAAAACGGCGTAGGACGTGCGTGCGCACAGTTTTATAAATCTTAATATTTCTTTGCGTACGCACATCCTATATTTCGTCCGTACGCCACTTCTGATGCAAATCCACCGCAAAGTTTTATAAATGAGGCCCCAGACCTGCCACGCCTCTTCTGGGGGCCGGCAGATAGTGACCCCTTCTCCGGTCAGGTCTGGAGAGGTCAGGTGGAATGTCCTGTGGCTCTGGGGCCCTCTACTGTCCTGTGGGGACTGTGTCCATCATCGCGACTAGATGCATTTTTAGCACTCAAAATCCTCTTGGTCCTCCAGAGAGTTGCCATGGTAATGAAGGTGTTGTCAGAGTTGCCATGGTAATGAAGGCTTTGTCAGAGTGGTTAGGGGTGCAGATGGGACCCCCTGTACCGGCATAGAGCCGGCTGGAACAAGTTTTCTGGGCCACGCCTCTGGTGTTGTTATGGGCAGCAAGTGCATCTGGTGCAGGCATAGATGGTGGTACTTCCAGCGCTGGAGTGGGACATGCCGCCTCTGGTGTTTACGCAGGAGATAGCGCCTTCGGCACTGGTGTGGAAGGCAGAGCCTCAGTAGGCTGGACTGGAGCCTGGGCAAGCTGGGCTGAAGCCTGTGTCATTTTTAGGGCAATCTGGGCTTGACTGTTGAGTCAATCCCCATATTTGCCATTCAGGCAGAACGGGTTTTCGAGATTGGCTGGTGACTGACCCGACCAGAGATAGACGGCTCACCTGCCTCATAGTCTCTAAGAGGGAGCGGAGCAAAGATGTTGCAGAGTGTCATGGCAAATAGTTCGTAATCATCCACCTCTGGCGCACCCTTCTTCCACATGGCAGTAGCAGTATCAAGATCCTAACCAATGAGCAGCATTACAAACTTCCCCACCTTTTCTGTCACTGTCTGAGGATGTCCCAGCTTGGATGGTGAATGTAGCCATCTAAGTCATTAAAGAACTTTCACAGTTAGCTGGGGTCCCACCCGACTTCTCTGGGAGAGACGGGTAGGGAGTATTCACCGCGTCAGCCAAAATGGTAGCACTTAGGGCTGTGACTGGGTCAAGCCCAGCCATTTGCCTTCCTGTGTAGCTGGAGTAGGGTAATGTAAGATGCCACAGAGCGATAAGAAGTTCCTCGGCTAGCTTAGAGAAATCCACCTCCGTGGCTCTAACGGTGTCAGTTCCAACTCGCCGTGTCCTTGTAATTAGGTCAGTCATTCTGTCACAAGGCTGCAGCGGAAGCAGAGGCGGAAACATTTGCAGAGTTGAAATAATATATTTAATGATAACTTATGCTAAAACAACAAAGAGTGCTGTGTGATATACAGCTTAATGCACAAACAATGACCGACACAGCATTGAAGGTAATGAAGCATAATGTAGCCTCCTAATGAGGCTGATAACATTCACCTGAGGTGCCTGCCCTAATGAAACCCGGAACTCCTAACGAGAGTACTCATATGGCCACAGTGTGGAAGCCTTGCTTCGTATAGCACACTCAATACACGCCAAGTGAGATTGGATAATCTGTCCTCCTCCATACATGCACAATTATATACAGGTGGGTGAAACTTTAATAACAGTTGGGCTGTAACTCGTCTTTTTAATGAGAAAATGTAAGGCTTTCCATTTTACCCCAAATTCCTTGCATCGAGCAACTGATATGTGTTGTATTGTCTGTCACATTTCAATGAAAGAACCTTAATGATAGCTAGCTAGCTATAGACAGCAGGATTAGTTACATTGTCAATCGAATATCAAAAGACCCTGTAATTTCTTTGGCAAAAAGGTAATGATGATCATTAAAGGTTTGGCAAAAAAATATCTGCTTTCATTTTAGAATAATATTATGCTGTTTTGGTTGCGTCTGATGTAAGATACCAAAAGTAGTAGCACATGACTAAATAAATTAATAATGATTTTGAAGACCCTGTTCCTCTCAGGTCAAGGGGCCACTCAAGGGGGTATAGCGACATAGTCTGTACACTGCTATTTACAATAATTTATAAAATGAGCCAACGACAATGGATGTTTGTAGTTTTCCCACTGGGCTGACCCATTGTACAATGACGCATTGTATGAAGAGGGCCTTTGTAATTGCTTAAGATAAATAGTTTAAAACTGTCTTTGTTTCTTGAAAACGAAATGCTGATCTCATGACAATACAAAAGGTATATTTGGATGTAAATAATTATAATGGCACATCACAATCAGAAAGAAACCCCACAAAGCTACTGATAGAAGAATTGAGAAGGTAAAAACATGTCCCTTATGTCATGAATGCAATGTTCCTCAGCTTAATCAATGTCACTCAGTTTAATCAATGTCACTCAGTTTAATCAATATCACTCAGTTTAATCAATATCACTCAGTTTAACCAATGTCCCTCAGTTTAATGAATGTGCCTCAGCTTAATCAATGTCCCTCAGCTTAATCAATGTCCCTCAGCTTAATCACTGTCCCTCAGCTTAATCACTGTCCCTCAGCTTTATTACTGTCCCTCAGCTTTATCAATGTCCCTCAGCTTAATCAATGTCCCTCAGCTTAATCAATGTCCCTCAGCTTAATAAATGTCCCTCATCTTAATAAATGTCCCTCAGCTTAATCAATGTCCCTCCGCTTAATTAATGTCCCTCAGCTTAACCAATGTCCCTCAGCTTAATAAATGTCCCTCAGCTTAATCAATGTCACTCAGCTTAACCAATGTCCCTCAGCTTAATAAATGTCCCTCAGCTTAATAAATGTCACTCAGCTTAATAAATGTCACTCAGCTTAATCAATGTCCTTCAGCTTAAGCCTCTTCATGGCTGTAGGAGACCTAGCAATGCAACCACATCAACTTAGCCAGCCTGGTATACATACGTTATTTTACATAAATTGTTGACAGACGAATTTCTAAGATATGTTACGTTACTTCAGAATACTGAACGGCCGCTAAGGACAGTTGTGGGACACGTAAAATAACTGAAGTATAAAATAACTTGAGTATAATTTACATAAGTATGTATTCCCCTTAGACCATGTTGACTTATATGAAGACAATTTTTCTAGTGGTCGTGGACATTTGTTCTGTACACAGGTTGTCATGTAGACGTCTACTACTGCAGGGAAACTATTAGAGAGATTGAGGACGGGCTTAGCTGGTTAAACTCGATAGTGACAAATGGCTGTAGCTATTGACTCAAGTAATGGACAGATTTATTTTTTGGTCTGTTTTACTCCCCTCCCAACTTGTCATGTTCAATTCCCTTCAAAGACTTGTCTCATCGACAAACCCTTGGGAAGGTGCAGAATAGTAGAAGATCGCTCACATGCTTCCTCCATGCACGTGCCCGAATCTTATCATACTGACCTTTTAACACAGAAGCCTTCAGTCAGTACCTATGTGGTAGGTAATACATTTGCCAACAATACAATTGTGATTGAATTCACACTCGCCCGACTTGCACACACAGAATCACTCAAGAGCAATAAGATAATTGCGTCCGACTATCTAACAACCTCACCCAGGCAGCGCTGTACCAATTTGCACTGCCCCTAGCAGAGCCTACGGACATAAGTAATTGAGGTTTTTTTTACAGGTGAATGACTTGCAACGCATCGGGTTTGCGCCATATCATCCATCTACTAATGGTTGGTGGAATTGTTAGTACAGATCATTAAACAATTCTTAAAAGCATAACAGGATCAAGGGACGACACTTGAATAGATTCTTGCTTCCAAGCGTGAGCTGCGATGCAACCAACAAGTGTTGTCTGCATTTCTACTCATTATGAAAGAGCTACACACATTCCTATAATGTACCTGCATTAATGACTAAGTCCAGTGTTTCCAAAAGTGTGCTTGATTGCCCTTACAGTACACTAGATAGGTGGGCAACAGAACACTTGGTCATATGAATAAGACTAACCTTTTCTTCTGGGGCAGTATAATACCCGGTGTATTCCGTTTGTTTTTTGACAGTCTGTTCTCATTCCCAAGGTTGTGTTTATCCTTTTGAATGTAAAAGAAAGGTTCCGTCCCTGAACAAGGGAGAGATGAAGACATAATATTGACACCTGTGTGCCTGTGTGCATAGGAGCGTGTGTCCAAATATGTAGCATACATATGGTGGATAAAAACTGAAGTGAATTTTAAGGAGAGAGTTTGCCATACACTGCAGCTAAAACAGTCCAGGTGAAGGAAGAGATTGAATCACAAATAATTTTCCCTTGCCAGCAGGCACCTCAACTGGATTAATTCTGTTAGGTGACACAACTGACACAGCACATGGGCCAATTGGCAGTCTATTCTTTAAATAGAGACGCTGTTTAAAATCAGCGCACTACGTAGGGAATACTGTGAAAATTGGGATGCAGAACAGTGTATCTACTCTGGCAGTAAATGCCATTTCACTGAGCGGAGGACGTATTCCTGTATCCTGCCTTATCCTTCACAGACTGCATTCAAATTGGAAAATAAAGTCCAGACTCATTACAGCACTGTCCTTGACAGTGTGTGCGTACGTACCTTGAAGAGCATGTCACGCTGAGGTAGTTTTTAATAAAGCCTAATCTATTTAAGACACAAGGATTTAACATTGGCAAGCTGGTGATAGTTTATGTATGGCACAGGGAGATAGATACTTATAATTGGGCCGGGAATCAGCGAAATAAAGGCAGGGATAAGGAGGGATTTGGAGAACTCTAGTCAAAATGAGTGCACTGCATAGGGAATAGGGTTCTATTTAGGAGGAACACAGAATGTATTACTGATCCTGTTGTCTGAGGTGATTGATTACGTGTATCCATCTTTGGCAAGGAGATATTATTCAGAGACAAAAGTCAAAATAATTGTAAAATCTAAGAGGTAGGTATAAATAGTCCTACAATATAATATTTGCCCTAATAATAGAATGAAGGCAATACATCTAACCAGACATATACGTTATTATAGGAATGGGGTGCATTAACTGTTAAGTGGTTGCAGCAAATATTACAGTTTACTGGCACATTGGCCAATAAGCTGCTGTATTTGCATACACTTTCAATGCAGCTCTATTTTCCCCTGGAAAAGAAAAATATATTTCCTCTGGCTTTATTTTACACTTCATTTTCCATATTCCAGTACACAAACTAAAAACATTATCAAAGCAAGATCGGTTGTAATGGCACACAGTACCATAATGCAAAATGTATTGTATAATATTGTAAAATTAAAGTGTGTCATAATAAATTAATATAATGGTGAAAAGGTTATTTGTTGAGGGAAAGGGTTTGGAAATGGAATTACCAGGTTAGCTGCTACTGTAGTAGGTAATGTTGAGATCAATGCAAAATCATCAATCAATCAATCAAAATTACTTATAAAGACCTTTTTACAACAGTAGTTGTCACAAAGTGCTTTGACAGACATCCGGCCCAAAACCCCAGATGCACAGTGGCTAGGAACAACTCTCTAATAGGTTGGACCAATGAAGAAACCAAGAGAGGCCAGACACAAGGGGTGGCCAGTCCTCTTTTGGCTGTACCGGGTGGTGGATCTGAAGGTATACAGCCCATTGTATTATGGTTGCATTGTTTATCAGTGTTAAATTATTGTCCAAAATTGAAGATAGGAATGGGTGGGCTGTGACCATAGTCTTTGTATAGCATCAACACAGTTCGGTGGTCTTGGGCAGGGAGAACACAACGCTCTCTGGAGATGTACAGCTGGAGTCACCAGGTGTAAACGTGATCACCAACGGCAGTGACGTGGGCACCAGCACAGCGGGGTGGGCACAGGATGGGGACAGGAAGGAGTCATCAGGCCACATGGTCCTGAAGAATGTTCCAAGGGATTGGGTCCTCCTAGGATCAACATGGCATCATAAACTCTATAGAGCGGGCACACCTTGGGTCTAGTACCCCGGTACAACTCTGACCCCAAAATCAATATATAAACTGCCTCTCGTCCCCCATCACAAATGAATGAGACTTGAGTGTGGAATGAGAAAGGACAGAATGACCCTAGTCCCTCGGCACATACACTATTGCAGGATAACATCTTAAAGCTGAGACGGGGGGACTGGAGACCCTACACAAAGAAAACCTCATGCAGGAGCAAATAGGCATGATGCAGACCCACCCACATTGCCAAGACCACACCACAAAGGGACACCAACAGACCACTATCACCCTGAGAGGGTAGAGTATAGTCCACACAATGTACTCCCACCCCAGAAGTGTGGTGTATCATGGGGCAACAAGAGCAGGCCAGTGACTCGGCCCCTGAGTGGCGTTTGAGCAAGGATATCCCAGTGGAGAGAGGGGAGCCTACCAGGCAGGCCAGTATGGATAGCTCATCAACAGTGCCACCGTTCTCTTGGGGATGCAAGTTATTAGGCTATTCGGTGCTTCTTCTTAGTGGTGTTATAATGTCACAATATATTATCTAGATAATCTGCTCTGTAAGTTAAGTTTTTAAATAGGTTATGATAGCTAACTTTAGCTATGTAGACTAACTTAACTAGACTAGCTAGCTAGCTAGCTACTGTCATGGTAAACGCTCACATGTAAACATGCAGTGGATGAGCAATTTAGAAATTATGATTATATTAAATTAATGGACAATTATGAGTATTTATTTGTAGATTACAATTTTAAAGGTTTGGCATTATTATAAGTAGTGTGAGATCTTCATGGATAACATTAGCATACTGTTTTCTGTTTAGAGAGGAGAGGAGGAAAGGTAAAGGTAAGGATACAGAGCTTGTATGATTATTATTCCAAACAATGTTATTTAGATAAAATACTAAAATTTGGCAAACAATGGGAATCAGTTAACCAAAGTATTTTATCTAATACTGTACTTTTATTATTAATGATTGGAGAGGAAGGTGTAGGGTATACCCACAAGTGTAGGGTATCATGGGGCAACAGAAACAGCCCAGTGACTCTGCCCCTGAGTGGTGCTCGAGCAAGGGTATCCCAGTGGAGAGATGGGAGCCTACCAGGCAAGCCAGCATAGGTGGTTCATCAAACATTGCCAGACTACACTATATCATAGAATTTACTGAAGAGATGAGTCTTCACCATAGACTTAAATGTTGAGACTGTCTCTGCGTCTCTCACATTGGTTGACAGAACATTCCACAGAACTGGAGCTCTGTATGAGAAAGCCCTTCCTCCAGCTGTTTACAAATTCTAGGAACAGTAACAAGGCTGGCATCTTGTGAATGTAATGTACGTGAAGATATACTGTATATGACAGCAACAAATCAAACAGATAAGCCTAGGTAGGGGAAAGTCTATGTTGTGCTTTGTAGGTTAACAGTAAAACTTTGAAATCAGCCCTAGCCTTAATGGGCAGCCAGTGTAGAGAGGCTAGAATTGGGCTACAAGAAAAAGCTGATGGGGTACATGTGAGTGGTTGAGTGCCTAGCTGGGCGGACTGGGCTGTCATGGGGTTGGTGGGGGATTGGAATGGGGCTGGTTGGCTGGGATGAAACACTAATCTTTAAAAATTTTTAGTTGTCCTTCTCCCACTTCCTTTTACACCCATTTATGTTTCAGAAAATCAGTGATGATATTAACTCGTTATGTATGACCTGTTTTTTTGTCAACGTGTCTGGCCTAAAACCTACAATGTAATCACACTTCTGTAGAATGTGGTCTATTAGGTGCTGTTTTTTTCTTTAACACAATACAAATAAATCTGTGTATTGATGTATTTTTGGAAAATTTATGCTTGGAAATCAAAAAATGTTACTTATCTAATGCAGAAGACACGAAAATAAACATTTACAACTAGATTTGGTTTGAAAAAAATGTAGGATGCCTATCTTGCACAGTACTGTAAATAAAAGGTATATTTAGTTAATTATTACATCCTATAGTTAGCTTTTATTTATAATGAAGATGGTGCTCGCCTATGGAGCAACAAGCGGAGCTACTCCACCCTATCTTCAGGTGATGCTCAAACCCTACACCCCTTCACGGGCTCTCCATTCTGCAACTTCTGGGCTCCTGACCATCCCGCGCATTCGGGAGGTCACCTCCAAATCCAAGCAGTCAAGACTGTTCTCCGTCCTGGCTCCTCAACGGCGGAACCAGCTTCCACTGGAGGCTAGAAAAGCAGTCCACCCATCTTCAGGAAACATCTGAAAACCTTCCTCTTCATTGAGTTGTAAATGAGTTGAAATGTTTTTGTTATCTGTATGATCATTCTCTAGCACTTATGTTTCATATATATTTTCTGGTATTGATATTTTCTAGCACTGTTTTGACTATTCATTATTTCATATGGTGAATGCTCTCATTACTAAGTTGTGGTTGTTTCACCTAGTAAGTCGCTCTGGATAAGAGTGTCTGCTAAATGCTTAAAATGTAAATGTAAAAAATTGCAAAAATATAATGTTCTGGTGTTTTTGCTTTATCTTGGCCAGGTCGCCGTTTTAAATGAGAAATTGTTCTCACCTGGTTAAATAAAGGTTAAATAAAAAAATAAAAAATGTTTTATTTTCATTATTAAAATTTTTACCGTAAAAAGATTTTTATGTCATGCTCCACAAAAATGTAAAACAAAAAATTTAAAATAATTAAAATGATACATTTAAAATTTTAACATTCAATTTAATCCAATACAAAAGAAATTCTACATTTTGCATGAGGCTTTTCAGAAATGACCAGGAAAAATGCCCAGTTCATGAGAATCACCCATATAATGTATCTGTCATGTTAGCAGTAAGCATACTTGAAAATTGCAGTCTAGTATAATGCTAGTTATATTTATAGCAAATTTATATGTATTGGCCTTGTTTCAAGGCTCTTTTCACAAACAATGGAAAGTACTCAATAGGGGGGTGGGAACTATGTTTGCTTTGAATCCTGACCTTGTGGTATTTCTGGAAAAGTACAAAACAGATTAAACCTATTCTACCGTGAAACTCAAAATCATTTGTTTTCAAATGCGTTGGCAGAACATCATTTTATATGACACAAAGCAGCATTGCTAACATAAGTGATTAGTATAATGAATGTTTTTTAGGACAACATTTTCCTTGAAAATTTTGTATTTTTTATATATGATAAGAAATTAAATTATTTGGTAAGCAATTGTAGTACAAATTGAATAAACCAATTATTTTTGCATATTATTCAAAGACATACAAGGTACCTTAAACCGTAAGATTCTACAATATGATCCATATGACATATTTGTTTTTAAAAATGACCCTATGAAGTACTAGACGACTATTATGTTTTTTGCAGAATGTTTTGGTAGGTGGTTAGTTATGAAGTAAGCTACAGGATAAAGCACTATGGTGTTTCAGAAGGTGGTGTGCATCAGTTAATGGAATGATGCGCAACGCACAAAACCCAGTGTTTTTTGTTTTGCACACTGGGTTTTTTGCGTTGCGCACCATTCCATTCACTCTGGTCCCGAGCGTAATACGAGCCCGTCCTCCCCATTTAAGATCCACCGGCCGCGGCTGGTGTGCATCATTGTGTGTCTTAATCTCTGTTTGTGTTGGACTGAAACTGATCTGGAGTATTCTTTTGTGCATCAGTCGCCCTTATCTAGTTTTGACCAAAATTATTCCGAAATAAACGAAAGAACACTGATCCCTGCATCTGGTCTCCATTCATCTCTCCAAGAACTACACGACATGTGACATGAGCCAAGTTATTATGGATAATATTTGAATCAGCTCCATTTCTCATGAATGATTGTGTGGGTGGGGCTACATCCCTATTCCTCTGTCATTGGCCATATGCATATCCTATTCAAACTAGACTTCAAAATAAGAGTTGAGGTTTGTGTTGTGTCAGTAGTGAAATACATCGGGGTAAAGAAATCTGATTCCATGGAGGGAATATGTATGCAAATTTTTGGTCTTTTCTTCCAATCAGTGCCGAGTTAAGACCCATTAGTGACCTAATCAAACAGTCAGGTAAGAGGAAAATTGTGCAGACACTCTGCACTCCATGGAACACCTGTCAATTAGAGAGACTGGATAAGGGTTCTATTAGTTAGGGAGATGTGTCCACTTTTCTTATGACTCATTGATGTATTTATTAAAGGTACACTGTGTATAATTCCATGGAGTGAATACAGAACTAATTTCTCTTTCAGTGAGCGGCTTCCAAAACCTGTTGAAAATGTTTTTCATGATATTTTACAAATTAAAAAAGGCAGTTTAGATTATTTACAATTATTTTCTACACCATGCAGTGCTTATTTTGCCGTGTGAACAGGAATTTCGATGAGGACATGAGTTGTGCTTTCGCATGATGTAGCATGTACGTTGCCAATTAGAGTACACCGGTTAAATGTTTGTCCTGTAGTATACAGAGCCAACGCCAAATTGTCTAAATCCAACAGTTGTCTGCACATTGCACATGGGGGATGATGAAGTAGAAGAACATGCGAAATGTCATTGTATTCTTAAATTTGTTCCTCTACAAATGTTTTATTACCATAATATAAGTTGACTAAAACCCATTAGTAGCAACAACCTATGAGCAATTAGGGTTAACTGTCTTGCTCACAGACAAGGCTTGACCGTGGCAGTCGGAGATGCCCTAACCACCAGCTCACCTTCTCGCCACCCCCTAAATAATGATATGTTATGCAATACACAACCATAAAATTCCTATCTGTGCACACCGCACATGAAATTATGGTTCATATATCAGATTGCCTAAGATAAATAGAGTTTATAAACAATATGGACACATTGATTAATTCCTCTTTATATGGGAAGAAATTGATAAAAACTGTTTACAGTTTCAAAAAGCCAGTTCAAAGTTACTCTGAGTCAGTTACCACGGCAACATACTCTGTGAATCTAACCTGCTTACTAGCAGATTTAATTAAACTAAACCTGAGTTTGCCTTGCTCTGTAACTGAAAACTGCCATCTCAATGTTAAAGGTAGGGTGTGCCCAGTCCTCAAAAAGCCAGTTGATTTTGAAGCACAAATACACTGAACAAATCTAATATTAAAATTAAGTTGACTTTTGTATAGACTTTGTATGTAGTTCCAGCAAGCCAAATCTTTGTCGAAGCTACTTAGTTATTTTTTGACAAAAAATTGTCTGCTAGACATTGGATTTATCCACGCTACCTATGACTACAGTTAAGGTGATCTCTGACTTTTTGTCAGAGAGAATTAGTCAAAGTCAAAGTCAAAGTTGTTTATTTATCATATGCATCGGATAACATACATCATCCTATGCAGAGAAATTTCTTTTGACATGGCACGGCAATACTATGCAGTGGGCTTATACACAAGAATTTACAACAATCAAGAATTTTAAAATAATAATGACAATAGTAATAATAATGATAATGATAAAACACTATGTACTGAGCAGCGGTCTGGAAAATGTACAAAAGTAGGAGTAGTAAATATTATAGATTTGGAATTAAGTTCCGTTGAGTCTTTGCTATAGCAGCAGCAGGAGCAGTGGCCCACCTGACATGTGTCACCAAAAGAGGAAATAGTGTCGCTTGTCTGCAGAGAGTCTGACTCCGTATTTGGATATTGATTACAGCCTATCGTTGCCCCCTTGGAGATCAGCCTAAATTACCCTCCTCTTAATTGGGACTTGCACTTAAGTAGAACTACTCCGCTGTGAGGGAGATTTAAAATTCCATTAGCGTCAACGACAGCTCTGCCCTCGGCGGCGAGGGAGCAGTGTCTCGAAGAAGGACCTCGTCTGATCCGTGTCCAAAATGTTTCAAGGTAATTGATGATAAAAAATGAGTCAGCAGTCACAAGGTGATTGATACCAGTGACTTCCTAATTACAAAGGCTGTTTCTGTAATGACATCGTATTCCCCAATCCTGTTGGGCCCTGATAAAGAAATAATGCTTATATATGGAAATATAGCAGACCATTTGGCACGCAAACCAATAAGCACTGAGAAGGAAGGTACTATCACTTATCTACTGGTGGCGTAAAATATATATGAACTTCATGAACTATTTGTACAGATGATTGCAAAACATTATTTCTCTACCACTGCCTAGTTCATATACTTAGGACTAAATGTACTTAATAGCCCTTTATTTAACTTTGTAGGACTTTTAATATTTCAGGTAAAACAGATACATTCTGACCACCAAATAACACCTTATTTCATAAATAGTACCCTACATATTACCAGTGCCCTAATCCCAGCAAAGTATCCAACATATTAGCAGAGCCCTATTCTGTACATACAGTATTGTAGTGCTCTATTTTGTACCAGAGCCTTATGTCCCTTGTACATATAAATAACTAAACTAGTTGATTAAAGAGTGACATACATACAGGATTACACATTGTTCCTTTGTCTGAAACTAATCTCCTGTCAGTTATTGTACACAAGACTATAAAATATGTCCTTATTCAGTATTTTCCAGGTCATTGACACAGAAATACAAGGTTAAGCCTTGTTGTATTAGACCATATGTTCCTGTTGTTTGGTGAATATGAAGAGCACAACAATATCACAAAAACAGCTAGCGTCTCAAAAACCTCACTCTTCTTCCTAGAAATCTCCATCTATCTATTAATGCAGCTCTTTTCTCCCCAGGAAAAGGAAAATATATTTCCTTTGGCTTAATCTTACACTTCATATCCTGTGTTTCTGAGAAGGCAAAGCTCACAATTAATCTTAGGCTGCAAGTCCAAATGTCAACCTATTCCCAAAACTATACAGTATGCTTCAGCATTTAGCAGGGCCATCAGCCTCTGGTCAAGAATAATGCACTATGTACGGAATACGATGTCAATCGAGACTCCAATTTAGATGGAGATTGGCTGGAGAAACATTATGCCAGTATCTCCACGGTCCAATAGAGGCAGTGCATTATCTTTCATTGCCTAATGTTGTGACCTATACTCTCTTTACACAAGCTATTTAAAGGGCAAACACTTAGTTATATAAGAATTATAATACTGAATCTTGAGCAAATGTGTCGACAACCAGTTGCTGCATTATTTTAGAAAAATAAGTGGCACGTTTAAATGGAATTCACCAGAGCCCTAGATATGTACCTGTACACCTCAATAACTGTCTTTTTAGAAAATGTCAGTAGTCCTGTAGTGCAAGATCGTGGAAACTGCTGAATGGGAGCATGCGACAGGTTTAGGGCAAGGGTACATTACTGTGTTTGAATGCATTAAACTTATATTCTTGAAGATACATATTTGATCAATAATATATCTGTTTTCGTCCAAAATGAAACAATTCTAGAGGTGTACTTTGCTATAGCTGCAAACCTGCATTTCACCTCTGCCTATTACCCAAATCGACATCAATGGAGACCTCACTTTCCTCTGCTAAAAAAGCAATATTTTATAGACTACCGCTGGAGAATCACAGTTGATTGTCAGTGTCGAAATATTGCAACTTTTGGCCGCTTTTGTCGGTCGCTGTGTTTGTTTTGTCAGTTCATCAAAAGTGTTTCTCTTTTTTGAAAGAAAAGTCACTTGTTCGAGAATTGTTTAGCAGGAAGTAGGCAGAGAAAGTTAAACTAGTTCTTCGAGTGAGAGAAATGACTTGTTTTGACATCATAATCTGGTAGACCTAAAGCTTTTCTTTTTTCCTTTGTCGTTCTATACAGATCCGGGACGTGGCACATTGCAGTTTCCTTCCAATGACATGTACAGTCACAACAAGCATGGCCTGACATTATTTAGGCTATATTTAGCTATCAACATAAGATACGCATACAAAATACATTCTCAGGGGAAGTCTGTAACTTATACGTACATTAGCCCACATAGCCTGATTCAAGACATGTTGCTGACAACCGTATGACATTAATTATTGCTTGCTCGTTTACCATGAACGCAATCTCACCAGCATCAGCTAGATTGCTTGCAACAGGCTCTAGAAAGCATTGTGGTGGAGCCTAGTTGATCCAACAGTCCAATTCATTTCCTCTTGTGCACATACTATAACCACTGCAACGTGGATATATTTGTAACACCTGTTCTCTGTTAGCACGCCAATATGCCTTAAAATCATATCAAATTTGTATATATAATAATAATGCTGATATTATGTAATATTGTTATTCTAGTATTGAAGTTATCAGGTGCTGTGCATTAGTTAGTACCTCGTCTGTAGTTTCTTTTATATATGCTGTCTCCATCTGCTTGGTAAAGCCATTACTCTCAATCAGAAAGAAAGACAGACTGGTTCTGTATCAGCCATCCGTCACAATGCAGCTCTCTGTAAACGATGGAAGTCTGACATATGCAGTCTGACTGGCTTCATGCTCACTCCTCTAGATCTCAACATGACACGTCTTTCAGATGAGGAAATGATAATGGTATCGTGGAGCCATACGCCATCACAATACATTCTCACTGCGGGTAGCGCAATAGACTGAGTCACAAACAGCACCCTATTCTCAGGCCCTACGCATGTTTAGTTCTCTACATTTGACCAAAGACCTATGGGCCACTCTTTGAGAGTAGGCTGCCATTTCAGAGTGAACACTAAGGTGGTGATTCAGTTCTGGTTAGAAAGGCATCTTGTCCCAAAATGAAGCATGAATCTGATATGAATCAAAGTCACATTGGAAACAATCACCTGATATGTTACATGGACAGACTGAATGACTGACAGGGGGAAGAGGTTGAGGCTGCTATCAGGTAAGATGTGGGTCCATTATCACATCTTCACAGCCGTGTCACCTGCCCTTTTCCACTAGTATGGGTATTGATCACTCTGCACCAGATGGCGGAATAAACCTGAACCCAAGGTTAACCTTCCCAAAGAGAACCAGGAGAAACTCGATGTGCTATTATAAAGAAATTCCTGTTATGCATTTCAAATTAACTCAAATACATCTTCAGTGTATTTCACGTACTAAACAAATTGCTTGGGGAGGGTTATGTTGTGTGCATCTTGCCAAAGCCTAATGACATGATAGCTCTTCTGCTACCAGTCATCTGAGAGCGACTTGGTCCCTTAACAACAGTGGCTCTTAGGACGAGTTGGAGAGACACCAGCTAATGACTTTCTTATTCTATTAGTCATACGGCAGCACACTGTACTCAACCTAATGGACAATTACAGTTAGAATCCCAAACATGTTGTTGAAGGATATGATATCATAGGGGGTCTGTTATAATCAAATCTACAGTACAGTTACAGCACCGTGAGTTACCGTATTGATGTCAAAGCCTGTACAAGTAAAACAACAAGCAACAGTAGTCTTACAAAGGAACACACAGTGATAGGCTGTATACTGTGTGACCATTTGTATGCGTTTGTATTTGTGTGTGTTTGAGAGCGATATGCCAAGTCTCGTAGAATACAGAAGATGTGGTTTCCAGAACATTAAAGAGTTTATAGGTTGGAATAATTGGATACACACCAACCTCTCCCCTGCTCCCCTCATTTCTTCTGCAGCCATCCTTCACCCCACAGCCTCTAGCTTCCTCCTTACCTCCAACCTCTTTCCCATTGTGCCAGAGATCCAGGAATAAAAAATGTGCATCTCAACCTCCTGAGAATGTCACCGTTTGACAACTTTAAGTACATTTCCTTTTTTTCTTCTTTTTTTCTGAGCTGTGCTGACACCTGTCGTCTCCATTAAAGAAAGAAATCAGCCCTTCATATTCTAAAAATATGTGGCAAGAATCTTACTGATATAACTGCTGCGCTGCCGCCCTATAATTAATTGGGTCACATTTACAGCACAAGGATGGAAATATGAAGTTTGCTATCTCCACTTTCTCCGTCTATCCGTCTCTCTTTTTCACTCATTCTCCCTCTGAACTATATTTTCGAACTAGGAACCCCATCGTCCCCGCGTGAGCGGCAAGAGCTGTGAAAGCATAAATATAATCATTGTATCAAACGTTCTAACTACGCTATTACAAATCTGACAGCTGCTGAAAGTAATTAGTTGTCAAATGTCTTTCCTCATCCTGCAAGATCTCTTTCTCCCAATATGTCAATACTTATTTTTTCGACAGTAATAGTACTTTAGAAGATGTTGTGTTCATAGTTTAGTGTATAGCAAAGGATAAATATCAGATGATGTAAACATTTTTATATTTTTCAGTCTTCTATTAGGGTGTTGCTTTTTTAATATATATTTATTTATTGCCAGTACAAGAAAATACATAGCTCCTTTTTTGTCCTTCCCCCACCCCTTCCATCCACCCCACCCTCCCCTCACCCCACAACCATACCTCCCACCTCCAATCCCCCACCCTGTACCACACACAATCTCTCTGTCACAATGTCTGTAGTATTTGTCCTTGTTCTGTGTCACTTCAGGGTGGTTTATCCCCTATGTGTTTTGGTTGTTTCCCGCTCTTTGTGTCACATGATCCCGTCACATGTTTTGGTTAGCCTATCAGTTCCGTTGTTTGGTCCACACCTGCACATCCTCCCCTCGTTAGTTGGGTATTTAGTTCTGTGGGTTTGTTTGTTCTATGTAGTTCATTGTTCTTGTCCAGTTCCTCCTTGATGTTTCAAAATAAATGTTTAGAGAAGACGCACCTGCCTCCAATCTTTGGAACCGTGACACTCTCACAACCAATACACAACAGAATACATACATACATATCAGACTTACAGTAGTAATCTATATAGTAACTTGTTCTTAATAAACTAAAAAACATCTGGTTTAGGGCAGATCAGCAGGAAGTCTCTGTAAACTATTTAAATAGGAGATAAAGGACTGCCATTTTTCAGAGATTTTGGTGTGTGATCCCCTGACTGAGTACTTGATATTTTCCCGTTGCAGAAAGGATAAAACATTACTTAACCACTGGGAAACTAAGGGAGGCTAACAGGACTTCCATTGCAGCAGAATCCTGCATCCAGCTGGCAATGTTGTAAACGCAACGATATCTGCATTGTTATTACTTAATGAGCACGAATTACCAGAATTTTCCAAACACCGCCACTAATGGGCAGGTAGTCTGGGGAGTTTGTAGAGCTTCAGACAACATGTGAACATTTGAGTTCCAATAGATGTGGTCACATGGGGAGGAATAGCACCTGTCACACTCATCCAACAGAGTTGGATACATTTTTGATAGTCTGTAGAGTAATGAACTCTATGTATGACCTTGAACTGTATAAATCCAAGATGGCCACAGGAAGACCTAGAGCTTATTCTTCCAAACGCTCCCTCGCAGAACTCCTTATAAATCACCAGACCCATCTCCTGCTCCTAGGCTTATTTGGTTCTATCCATAGTGTGTTCATCACAGGACATCAGCCATGAGTAGACACTTGAGATCAGGAATTACTTTATGGGTGAAATACTCAGCAAAACCTCCCAGGGCTGAGTAGGGGGAACATGGGGGAAGACAGCAAACTCAGAGGATACAAAATGTCTCAGTTGCAGGTATCGAATAAATGGGATGCAGGCAAGTCATGTTTAGCTGCCAGGTTGGGAAAGTTGGAAAATAATCAGAATATAGGTAGTAGAAAAATTTAAATATCGCCGGAACTGGTACCAAATTTTAAGAGTTGTTAGTACTAAAGCAGGGGTATTCAACTCTAACCCTACGGGGTCTGGAGCCTGCTGGTTTTCTGTTCTACCTCAACATTAATTGGACTTACCTGGTGTCCCAAGTCTAAATAAGTCTCAGATTAGAGGGTTGCAATGAAAAAGTGGAGTGGATCTAAAGGTTGGGGGGAGTAACCCTCGATCCAGTGACTCATTGTACGCAGCTAGAAGTAGGGGGGCTAGCTGTAAGTAATTATTTTTGAAAAATTCAATGGGGAAGCCATCCAAGCCCAGAGCCTCGGGGAGTGAAGGTCATCAGCAACATGCCTGGCAACAGTGGGAGTGTCCAGCATGTCAGAAAACTGAATGATATTATCTGAGTTTACAGGAGACTCAGACGTGTGGATTAAAGAGTAAAAAGATTTAAAAATGTCATTGATCCCTTGAGGGTCAGAGATCAATCATCTTATACAGTGCCTTGCGAAAGTATTCGGTCCCCTTGAACAGTTCGACCTTTTGCCACATTTCAGGCTTCAAACATAAAGATATAAAACTGTATTTTTTTGTGAAGAAGCAACAACTAGTGGGACACAATCATGAAGTGGAATGAAATTTATTGGATAGTTTGCTGCACTGAAAGTAAAGGGGCTGTATAATTTTGCACACCCACATTTTCCATTTTTTATTTGTTAAAAAAGTTGGAAATATCCAATAATTTTTGTTCCACTTCATGACTGTGTCCCACTTGTTGTTGATTCTTCACAAAAAAATTACAGTTTCATATCTTTATGTTTGAAGCCTGAAATGTGGCAAAAGGTCGAAAACTAAGGGGGGCCGAATACTTTTGCAAGGCACTGTATATGGTGTCTTGAATTTGAGGGATCAGATGGGAGGCAGCAGGGTGTTGCTTTTCATAAATGCAGTATAGGCAAAAAATCACATTTAGGAATGTCTGCCTACTGTATTTTGACTTGATCCTTTAGGTCTTTAATGTAAGACTTTATATAATTGCAATGAGAGAATATATTAATTTAAAATAGCCAGCAAAAGGGAAATTTGTTATTTGAATCTTAAATATAGTGCCGGAATATGTACCAGGCAAATGGGGCCAAAAGGCACCTTGAGGCCCCTAATGGTCCAAGGCCCCTGAGACAATGTTCTGTGAATGCAAAATGTAGACAGAAAGACCGATAGTTTAAAGTTCTCAAAAACAGATTTTTTATTAAACTCCCTTTGGAGTTTTGCCATTTTATTCATTTTCAAATATGGGTTTATTAGATTAATGGTAGAACAACTCATTTGAAGTAGGATATAGTTCTATCAACAACTTTCCTAATTCTACTGAGTACAGAGCTTAGGGTGTTTTTCAAACTAGATCTAGGAGAAGTGATGTAAATTTTGCGCCACAGATACATTTTGTATGTTCTAAACAGATGAAATCTGAATTGTTGTGCAAGGACTCCAGAGGTACCATGGGACACTTTGTCGACAGACATTGTTGTACCAATAAAAATGTAAACATCTTTTACCTTGATCAGTGTTCTACAAGTTGACAGCAAGTAGAATGATTAAATATCATCTCTTTCGTTAGAGTTGGTGCAATGTACGGTATCTGAAACTAGCCATGTAGCACCAAAGTTCAAAAAGAAACCACTGCAACGCACAACAACGTCGGTGGTGTCATTATGAAGCTGCTCAATGCTATCTAGATGAACGAGAATTTAGGTGGTGTAAAAAGGGCCTTCATTAACTTTGGCACAATGCGACTTTTGATGTGTTCCTAAAATAACCTAGACTCATAAATATATTAACTTACAAATTGAACCTTTACCATTGACATGAGAATATGTAAATCTTTACATAATATGATAAGAGTTATAATCGTATAAACATTATTTAATATCCTATTGATAAAAGATGATACAGAATGCCCCATTGAAGCGCAGAGAGAGAGCAGATGAGACGGAGACAAGAGAAATTACACCCTTATTCCCTCAATGGCCTCCAGAGCTGAGCTGCTAGCTCTTTGAACTCTTATTTTTCTGTTCACTGAGGCACAGTTGGTGATTTACCTGAGTTGATTTGGTCATTAAGGTTCTCCGGTCATTTAAGTGTCGTCCTCCCCTCAGGTCTTTGACAGAGAAAACTGCAGTGATTAAAACCAAACCATTTGCCCTCAAGCCTCATCCTGCTACCCCATCAACGTCCATCTTGCTACTCCCTCTGCCCTGCTTACCCAATTGGCCTCCATTGTCAATTAATGAGTATTGCCCAGCGGCAATGATATCAATGTAAATGCTGAAAAACTTTTCAATGTTAAAAGGGATTCTGGGAGCCATATACAGATGCTCTCGTTTGTGTAAACGGAGAATATACTAACGAACGATGTTAACACTAGTCTTGTGTCACTATATAGTGGCACAAATTTAAATTAGCCATGTTTTCACTCATTACCAATGCGCTAAATTAAAATACTTTTTAACACATTTATCTGGGTACCTACATATCCAAAAATAGTTAATTTGGATATCTTCAGAACTACCCACAATGCACCGCTGTCATCATCATTAGGAGAACCTACTGAGTTCTACTCTTTAAAAAACGCTAAGTACAAGATACAATAATATTTAGCCACTAATGATCAGTTTGGTTGTGTGGTAACCTGGAACTGCCAGCACATCCTCTGATCTTTGTCATCTTAGGGTTAATGGCTTTTGATCCTGAGTAAAGTGTGCTGTCATGCTGTCTTGGGATATTTGCATGTGTTGTTCGGTCAAAGTAAACATAACTGTCTAAAGCAAAACTCTGATTCTTGAATACCAATGATGCGGATTGTGTGAATGTGTAACTATGATTTGTTTGTCAGCAGGGACTACAAGAAATAGGTTCTTAAAACACCACCCTCAATCTTCAAATATAATTTTAGAAATCTGTGACACCCACATTTGTATGATATGTTATATTACAATGCCCTACCAAAATACTATCATATTTTACAAATATGCAACAATGATATTAAAATATATTATGTTACCAACTAGCAAAAATGTTACTAAAACCTAACATATAATATTAGCAAAGTCTATAGTTCCACTAAAGCAGCTATTCCTAAAGTGGGGTAAGCGCATTGACGTTCGGGGGGGTGCAGATTTTATTTTGATTCGTCATCACTTTTCTGATGCAGTTACCAACTTACAGACATCTTAACTAGAGAGCCTTACTGAAATGACAACTAATGGTTCTGTGAAATATTGAGTTAATAAGAAGCCACAACAAGTATTTCACCATGTGAGCTGATGATAAATTCCATTTGATATGCGCAATGGCTATATAAAGAGCAAAATGATTGGTAAGTTACTTTGTCTGTATGGCTGTATACTGTGCATACATTTCCCCTTTTACATCGACTGTGTGTGTGGGTGTGTGTTTTTTGGTTTGACAAATTTTATTAGGACAAGTCTTCACAAGGTTAGTACTAGTAGTAGGATACGTTCAGGTACAGGCATTCCAGGTTAGGTTTTAGGGTTACGTTAGGGAATCATTTAATAATTCTAATCTTTTGTAATGAACGTTCGCGCATTCTTCAAAAACAGAGAGCGAAGCACGGCTTTCTGACCAATCACATCACATGGTCTTCAACATGACACTGAAAGCATCTAGAAAAAAATAAAAATGTAAACATGGTTCAACATCTAAACCCTCACAAGCTATGTCGCCTAGTGACGAAAGTGTCGACTAGTCACACACTTGCGCCTGGAAGGCTGAATCACCTATTAGTTAGCAGCAACCACAAACTTCAAATAACATTCAAATGACTATAAATACATAATGTTTTAATATTCCATACTGTCCCAATTTATACGGATTGGGGTTTTAGTTCACCTTTATTTTATTCTCAATTGCAGCAATGTCCTGGTGAGAGATGGGGGAGGGAAGGAGGTGAATGAGTCGGTTGAAATCTCGGGATGATTAGGTTGCCATGATGGTATGAAGGCCAGATTGGAAATTTGTCCAGGACACTGGGGTCAACACCTCTACTCTTATGATAAGTGCTATGGGATCTTTAGTGACCAAATCAGGACACCTGTTTTAATGTCCCATACGAAAGACGGCACCGTATGCAGACCAGATTATCCCATCACTGCCCTGGGGTATTGGGAATGATCTACAGACCAGAGGGAACAGTGCCCCTACTGGCCCTCCAACACCACTTCCAGCAGCATTGGTCTCCCATCCAGGGACTGACCAAGCCCGAACCTGCTTAGAGTATGATAATGACAAAAGATTAGTGCACTCTCCCGAATATGAATTCTGATTAGTTAGCTTAAAATAGTACTATTTACAAATAATTCAAACAAATAAATAGTTGGCATCTTACACATTTGTGTGTTAATTCTTACTTAACGTGACAAAAACATTTGCTCACTGTGGCATGAAGTGTAGCAACACTTCAGGCAACTTCTAACAGCACTAAAACTTAAGAACATGTAAATATGTAATTATATCCCAATCAACAGGTTAGTGTCCAATTGTCACTGGTAGTATTTACTGTATAAAACATTATTGACAGAAATAATGAAGGAATACATATCATAAACTGGTGCAAAAATGAATGGTAAATAAACAATTTGCATAGACTTCTGTATCTTTAGTTTAGTGAAACCAAGGTCAGAAATGTTTGAAACACAGCCACTGTTTTTAGCACCAATAAGCTATTGTTCAACACAAACAACGTGTGGTTTAAGTAGAGCAGGCAGAAAAAAAAAAAGCTCAAGCAGAGCATCCTAGAAATAAATTAATTTATTCAGCATGTCTTCATTCTTATAGCATTTCAACTTATTCTGGGAAACATTTTTTAATATCTCTTAGCTATCATAACCTATTATAAACTCTAAACTGTGAAGGGCCTAAGAGATTTTCGTAGTACTTATAAACGATTCATCGTGGGGATAATGTTTGCAAAAATGGTATTCGATTTAGTGTATATGAAGTAACCTTGAAAATATGAAGGACCTTGAACAGCAGCAAAAAGCATGTTTTTAAACATTAATTTAAACTTTACTGCAGGTGTGTGGAAATACCTTAAACAAGATTTACAGTTAGGTGAAGCAGCTGTGTAAAGAAGGCATGTGTGAGCTAATCTTAAATAAATACAAAAGTTACTAACCATGGCTTCTCTTTTTCATAAATATCCCCCTCTGTTAATCTTTTCTCAACTTCTTACCTTGTTAATTACTAATGGTTTTTTGACACCTTAGCTTAATCAGTTGGTTATTAATAGTCATATTTAATAATAACAAAACTGATAAAGGTGTTGTTAGTTATGATCATATTTGCACCTTTTTGTACAATCCTTCACATTCATTGCAATTTAAAAATAATATAAATGTAGATACAGCAAGAATAGCACTGGAAAAAGAAAAACTAGAAAAATATAAAGAGTTTAGGTCTAACGTTAGCACTGTAGGTCTTCAAGAGTTGGCAGCAGCATTACCTAGTGAGAAAAAGACAGGGAATGACATTGATTATTCAATTTTTATTTACGCATGTCCTGTGACCATGGGAGTGACAGCTAAGGCATATGAAGGCATATCTACACAAATCAAAATCCCATATCTGCCATACAGATCCATATGACATGATCAAACTGACATGCACTATACACCAGGTACATGAACAGGTTGATTTTACACCTCTAATAATATTGAAGGATTATGTGGATTCTCAGGTCTTTGGGCTCTTAGTAGGTGCCAATTTGTGTTTTTTTATGTGGAGTGATGTAAACAGACATTGTTTTAATGGATGGGCCTTTTCGTAGGTGTGCACACACACGCGCACATACCAAACATAGCGGCCTACAGCTGTTTTATATTATATTTAGACTCCTGAAAAATGTGTTGACAAATCAACTTATGGGGCTTAATGACCTTAAACAGGGTAATTTCATTGACTCTGACAGCATGAAGGATGTTTTGAGCAGAAATGGACAAACGCATAGCAATCTAACGTGACACAGCTCTCATTTACCACAAAGGTGAGAAGCATTGGCTTTGGATGTGATGAATGGAACTGGCAGTTGCCACCTCTGGGGAAGATGAATTAATAGCTGGCCTTTACAGTTTCAAACGGATCTCTTATTTGTAGTGCATGGATAGGGAACTAGCCCACCTTAAGGATGCATCAGCAGGATCAAATCAAACAGGATGTTTAGGCTCGCCACAATTTTAGCATTATAGTGTTAGCCATAAGTCCACTATGTTTGGGCTAGCCACAATTCTAGCATATTAGTGTTTGCCATAAGTCCACTATGTTTGGGCTAGCCACAATTCTAGCATATTAGTGTTAGCCATAAGTCCACTATGTTTGGGCTAGCCACAATTCTAGCATATTAGTGTTAGCCATAAGTCCACTATGTTTGGGCTAGCCACAATTCTAGCATATTATTGTTAGCCATAAGTCCACTATGTTTAGGCTCGCCACAATTCTAGCATATTAGTGTTTGCCATAAGTCCACTATGTTTGGGCTAGCCACAATTCTAGCATATTAGTGTTAGCCATAAGTCCACTATGTTTGGGCTAGCCACAATTCTAGCATATTATTGTTAGCCATAAGTCCACTATGTTTGGGTTAGCCACAATTCTAGCATATTAGTGATAGCCATTAGTCCACTATGGGCCTTTCTCAATCTGTGTTCTTGTCTGTACTTGTGTTCTTGTGTTCTTGTGAAACGTCATCTTTTGTGGCCCAAGTACTGTCCCAATACACAAGTTTGCATTTTGGCAAGAACGGTTAAAGATCCCGGAAGTGTTCTTGAAACGCCGATTTTACCGAGGATGCATCGGTTGGTAACTTGTGTGAACTTGACCGCAGAAATATCCCAGCATTCATTTCGGCATTCGAGTAAGGACCGGGAAGCCGAGATAGGCAGGTTGATGCAGAGTCGTTTTGCTACAATTTCTTACACTATTTCATCACTAAATTCCCTTCTGAGAACATTTGATGCGAGAAATCAACTATGTAGATTTCAGATATTGGCATTTTTATGAAAAATTATGGCGAATCGAAAATGTGCTCAAACGTTTTCGGAAGTGAGCATCTCCATAAGCATAAACGCCTGCGGGTTTAAGTTAGCCAGCGAACCAACCCTGTTTTATTCCTTAACATTTCTATCTACTTGATCACATTTGTTTGCCAATATTATTGAAGTTAAGTGCTGATTTAAGTCAACTGTATATAAATAATGTACGTACATAGTCAGAGACAAACGCTAAAATAGCATATTGCCGTTCTGAAAAAGCCTGGATGTTATCTTCAATAATTGTCGTTATGTTTGGGTACTGCAGACGGCATCTGTATTATTGCGCAATACCAGCAAGAGCACATCGTCTCAAACTGTCAGCAGTGTTCTGTGTGCTCGTCACCTTGTGAGTTCATTCTTTCCAAGAACAACTAGCAAGAGCATTCTCCCCAAGAACACAAGTCCGTTCTTTGCATTCTTGGTATTGAGAAACAGCCTATGTTTGGGCTAGCCACAATTCTAGCATATTAGTGATAGCCATAAATCCACTATGTTTTGGCTAGCCACAATTCTAGCATATTAGTGATAGCCATTAGTCCACTATGTTTGGGCTAGCCACAATTCTAGCATATTAGTGTTAGCCATTAGTCCACTATGTTTGGGCTAGCCACAATTCTAGCATATTAGTGTTAGCCATTAGTCCACTATGTCCGGGCTAGCCACAATTCTAGCATATTATTGTTAGCCATAAGTCCACTATGTTTGGGCTAGCCACAATTCTAGCATATTAGTGTTAGCCATAAGTCCACTATGTTTGGGCTAGCCACAATTCTAGCATATTAGTGTTAGCCATAAGTCCACTATGTTTGGGCTAGCCACAATTCTAGCATATTAGTGTTAGCCATAAGTCCACTATGTTTGGGTTAGCCACACCTCTAGAATGAACAATTAGAACATGGCAACAAACAAGGCTTTTACATTTTTCTGGGCTAAGAACTATGACAACTGAGTAAAGCTCATCAATATTTAATTTGTTGAAAATAAGTTATTTTCTTTTTTTAAGTTTGTATCTGAAATGTAACAGGCCATACTAGGGAATGTGTTCTCATGGCAGTAAATCTTGCATCATTTTGGCAGTTGCTTCGCTTAAATTCTGTATCCATATACAGTACTATACAGATTGCTATATCCAGCCGGCCTGCCTTGAAAATCAACAGATGGCCAGCTGATCAAGTGGGTTGTTTTTACCAATGATTTGTGCATGAGAAATAACAAGTGCACCATGCGATCTGGGTCATTTGTGAGAGTCTCAATGCCAATGCATGAGAGTTGGCAGATCTGTTTCTGATATTTCTCATTGGTTGTGTTCCGTGCGCATGCTTAAGCACCGCATTTGCCCAAAAACAGAAACAAATCAAATATTTATTTAACATATTTTAGCCACTGCTGGCACAGCATACTGTATATATATAATATAGACTTTATCCATGGGAGATTGCTAACCAACCAGTCAGATAGCATAGGTAGTCTCTAGATTGTGATAACAGAATTAAAGGTTTTGCCAGACATTTTTCTCAGGTCATTTACGCTATCATGGATGCAAGGCCAATCGTGCCCATTGCAAATTGAAATCTTTTCCATCAATAATTTATAACACTATATTGTAAATATTTGTGTTATTTCTGTTTAATATTATCCCCACTGTTGTGTAGTGTTGCCCTCTGTGTTTGGCAATTTAAGTACACTCTCGGCTAACCTGCATGCAATCCAATTGTCAAAAAGGAGTGAGCCTGTATAGAAACCACAGATACTAGTTTGCAAAAAGATTTTTCATTTTAGCTAATGGAGGGAAATCCCAATGTGAGTACCCTTGCTCATACCATTTACTTTTATTTATTTCATAAATCACCAATGGGACACATTTCCTGGAACAACCTCCTCAGATCAGTATGATATGATTTTGAATACATATATTTAACATGTATAAATAAACAATCACCATGGCTGATAAAACACATTGTGAAATGCAGGCAATCTTTGCCCAACACATTTTTCTTGCAGGTCTACAGTATTTTCCTGGCTATTCTAGATGACTTGTGGAATAAATTAATCTAGGGAGGAGAATGAGAACAATGAATAATGAAACACAATGCGATCTGGGCATTGGGCTGACCCATCTGAACCTTGTAATACATATCCTCCATGCAGACTACAGACTGATGTAGACATGGACAGAAAATGTTGGGATGTGATTGGTGAGAAGGACACCACAAAGGTTTTCTTGGGAATGTAGTTCATCATATCTAGGTACTGCTCAGCCAATCCCAGCTGAGATACAAGATAAATGTTGCAGTTGCCGGGCGAGTATGAAGGTGACATACTGTTTATATATATATTTATATGTATACCAGTGTATATATATATATATATATATATTCTTTTTTCTACTATTATTATTTTTTGCGAGAACTAGCCTGCTGAAGTGCTTCCAAAATGCACCCTGTTTCTCATTATACTGAGCTGTTTTACCAGAGCTTAATGGCCCTAGTCAGAAGTAGTGCACTGCATAGGCAATAGGGTGTCATTTAGGAATCAGTCCTGGTCTTAAAAGCAGCTTGAATTCTGAGCCCTTGCTTCACATTAAGATCAGCAGTACAGTCAGAAGAAGGCAAATCTACGAGCTCACACCATTTAAGACTAGCCGAACAGCGGCCCTGCAGCTACATACACGTCTCTCACTGAAGTAGCCAGCAAGAAGCTTCCATGTTTTTCTAATCCCTTTTTATATTGCACAATGTTTGCCAGATCCTTACTTCTTAAGGGTGTGAGTGCATTTCCTCTCAGCGGTTGACTCACCAATGTATTGATTACCAACACTCCATGGCAGACCCTACGTTTATTTGGTTTGTGTGCATGACTGCAGTCTCAGGCTAGTGGCTCTGTGTGTGTGTTTGTGTGTTTCAGTGTGTGTGAACCTGATTGGCGTGTAAGAGCAAGCATATACTGTATTAAGATTGGATAGAAGTTCACCAGATTGAAAAAAGGTGAATTGGGGGTAGCTATTTAGAGTCAATTGGACTGTGTGTGTGTGTGTGTGTGTGTGTGTGTGTGTGTGTGTGTGTGTGTGTGTGTGTGTGTGTGTGTGTGTGTGTGTGTGTGTGTGTGTGTGTGTGTGTGTGTGTGTGTGTGTGTGTGTGTGTGTGTGTGTGTGTGTGTGTGTGTGTGTGTGGGTGTGTGTGTGTGTGTGGGTGTGTGTGTGT
>JACXGM010002131.1:6491-49061 GCA_016801145.1 Umbra pygmaea | reverse complement strand
ATGGAGTCTCCAAGCAGGTGTTTTGCTAGCGGCAACAGGTAGGCAACCGCTAGTCTCGAAAAGCTACCTAATAGCTGTCCAGAGAGGTCCACGGTTTCGGTGGTGCGTATTGTTAAAAGTTATTTAAGAAGATCTTCTGGTCGGAGTTGCGGGTAGTAAAAGGCTAGTAAAAATGTATTAAAAAGATAACTAGAAAAAAATAAATAAAAATAAAGATAAAATAGACTAGGCGTTATTTGGCTCAACTGGAGAAGCGGCGAACAGACAGCGCCAGCGTCCTCTCCGTCCAAAATGTCCTACAACTGATAAGACTCATAAAAACAAAATGGAGCAAACAGTTCATGATTGTCCTTGACAATGCTGTTAGAACATGCACAGCTCATTCAGGTCTATGACAGCTGCTGTGTGGTAGTGCTGCTCCGCCTTCTCCCCTGCTCACCTTTCTCTCTCTCTCTCTCTCTCTCTCTCTCTCTCTGTGTCAGAGTTACACTGAATAGAATAGACGGAGAGAGAGGTGTGCCTCTGATTTCTTGCAGGAAAGCAAGACCACACGATCGCGGCATTATACAAGCGACTTTCTACGAAAAGTAGCTAAGGGTTGTCCAAGAAGTTGCTAGATTTGTCGCTAGTTGCTTTTTTGAAAAGTTGCTAAAGTAGTGACAAAGTAGGCAACACTGCCCGCTGCAATACAAAAATTCAGACAGGCTTCTTTAATGAACATGCTTTTACTATGCCTCAATGGTACAAAATAACTTCTGTAAACAAAGTACTGTAGTATTGTGTGCAAAGTGCAGCGCCCGTCAATAAAAAAAACATTGAAAACCGGACATTTTCATGGACTTATAAACCCCCCCCAGACGACACGGACAGTGCGTAAAAAGTGGACATGTCCGGGCAAAAAAGGACGTTTGGTCACCATATTTTTAAGCGATCCAGATTGCAAATGTAAATGGTTGTGACGTTCCGGATTCACAGTCCTACCTCCCGGAGCCCTTTAATGTCCAGCAGTACCCAACATTCCACTGCACATGAACGCATCCCTCATCACCGCTCACTATCACCAGAATTCTAATCAGCTGTGTCAGATCCTATATAAACCTGTGTGTGTGTTATGCTCCCTGTGAGGTATTGTTAGTAACCAATCTACGTACTGAGCATTCTATTCCAAATATGCATTCCTGGTCTGACCGTTTTCTGCCTTTGTTCTTGCCCTTCGGATTTGCCCTCCTGTACCGTTACCTGAGATTTACTTGTGTACCGACTACCTGCCTGGCCTTGACACCGTGTGAGTTCTGCCTGTGTGCTTCTGCCAGAGATCCTGTGTACCGATTACCTGCCTGCCTCCTGACCATTCTTGCCTCTGGATTCTGTACCATAGATGCTCTGTTGTGTACTGACATATTTCTGCCTGACCATTCCCTTCTGTTTGATGAAAGGATTGCACCGATTGCCTGCCTCCTGACCATTCCTGCCTCTGGATTCTGTACCTTAGAAGCTCTGTTTGTGTACCGACATTTTTCTGCCTGACCATTGCCTTCTGTTTGAAGAAAAGATGTCACCATTAAATATACACTGTACTATATCGATCTCCTTGTCAGTCGTATCGTTACAGAATACCTCACCTACAACAGAATGGACCCAGCGGGGCTCAACACCTGACTGGCTCAACAGGAGAAGCGGATAGAGGAGATGTGCCATTTATTAGGTCAATCGGCTATTGCTACACCACTACCTGGAGCTCAGATACCTCCCTCGGCTGCGACACCTATATCCATGCCTAATAAATATGATGGATCTCCGGGCAAATGTTAGGGATTCTTAATGCAGTGTTCCCTTTATATCAACCGTCATCCTGCCCAATTCCAGACTGAACGGTACAAGGTGGAGTTTATTATATCACTCCTGACAGGCAGAGCCCTGGATTGGGCCACAGCATTATGGGCCTCCAACACTCCGACCCTGAACCCATGCAATTAGGGCATTCCCCTCTTTCCCCAGTGGAGAGACAACGACGTATACAAGGACGCCTATGCTTGTGCTGTGGAGAAGGGAAGCATCTCATCAACCAATGTCCCGTTTGGCCCCCTTGGATAGGACAACCCAGACCGCCATCCATGGGTCAGGTAGGAACTACTGACTCCCTTTGTACTAAACAATTTAACCTCCCTGTAATTGTCTCTGTGAACAATGTTCATATAGCAACAAAAAGATTGATAGATTCTGGGGCTGCGGGGAATTGTATTGACTGTCATTTGGCTCAAACCCTGGGAGTGACATTGTTACCTCTACCCTCTCCTCTAAGGATTAATGCCCTGGCCGGGTGTCAACCCATTGGCAGCGGGTATGTCACCCACCAAACTGCACCACTGACCCTTTGAGTTGGAGTACCGAGATGATACAGCTCATGGTTTTGTCTTCCCCAGGGAACAATTGATTCTCGCCTATCCTTGGCTCTGTTTACATGACCCTGTACTCTCCTGGAAAAGAGGAGACCTACTCTCATGGAGCGATGCCTGTGCCTCTAGATGCCTGTCTACCACCTGTAGAGCCACCTCTGTTGAAGAATGCCACGCTGTCCCCGCCACTTACATTCCAGAAGACTATCACCAGCAGGGCTGCTGACAGGAATCTGTGGGGCCGGGACAAACTCCACATTTTGGGCCCCCTGCTAAAGAAAATTACTGTGCAAAAACAAAATTTGGGGCCCCCCTCAGGACTGGGCCCGGGACAACATACCCGGTTGTCCCCCCCTGTCAGCTGCCCTGATCACCAGTATAGTATGGTGTTCTCAAAAGAACAGGCAACCTGTCTTCCCCCACATCGCACATGGGACTGTGCTATCGACGTTCATCCTGATGCCGTCTATCCTAAAGGACGGATTTACCCTCTGTCTATACCTGAAACGGAAGCAATGAATAAGTATGTGGAGGAAACATTACGACACAGATTTATTCAACCATCTACTTCTGCCGCTGCCTCCTGTTTCTTCTTTGTGGGGAAAAAGGATGGAGGGCTTTGTCCCTGTATTGACTACAGAGCACTAAACAACGTCACAATAAAACACTGGTATCTTCTACCACTCATACCAGCCGCACTAGAACAAGTAGGACAAGCCAGTATTTATACTAAGCTGGATCTGCGCAGTGCGAACAACCTTGTCCGCATCCATAAAGGGGATGAATGGAAAACAACATTCATTATGCACAGAGGGCACTAGGAATACCTTGTCATGCCTTATGGATTAACCAACGCTCCTGCGGTCTTCCAGTCATTTATGAACAACATATTCCGGGATATGCTTGACCGCTTCCTCATCATCTACATTGACAACATATTAATCTACTCATCCTCCCTTTCTGAGCATGTTACGCACGTAAAAATGGTTCTCCAACGTCTCCAGGATCACTGTCTACATGTCAAAGCGGGAAAAAATGCCTTCCACTTAACCACCGTTTCATTCCTGGGTTTTGTGTTGACCCCTGGAGGGTTTCACTTGGATGAAAAACGAATACAAGCCGTGCGTAACTGGCCTCAGCCCTGCACTGTAAAGCAACTCCAGCATTTTCTAGGCTTTTCGAACTACTACCGCTGGTTCATCTGTAACTTCAGTTCCATTGCGGCTCCCTCACATACCATGACCAGTCAGAAAACACCTCAGTTACGTTGGGACAAATAGTCTATATCGGCCTTCCAACCCACACACAGCGTTTTTACGGATGTCCCTGTTTTACGCCAACCAGATGCCACTAACCATTCACGGTAGAAGTGGACACCTCAGAGGTCGGCGTAGGAGCCGTACTCTCACAAAGGACAGAACCAGCAGCCCGACTACATCCCTGCGCCTTCTTTTCGAAAAAACTAACGTCAGCTGAGAGGAACTATGACGTGGGAAACAGGGAATTACTGGCCATCAAGTTGGCATTGGAGGAGTGGCGTCACTGGTTAGAAGGGGCCCGATACACTTTCCAAGTGTTAACTGATCATCGAAACCTAGAATACATAAAGAAAGCGAAACGTCTAACTTCACATCAGGCACGTTGGTCTTTGTTCTTCCACAGATTTAATTTCTCTGTTTCCTATTTACCAGGAGAGAAAAACATCAAGGCGGACTCCCTCTCTCGCCAGTTCGAAACCCTGATGAGTCTATTCGAACCTGAGCCTATTCTTCCTCCTGCTTGCATGGTAAGGCACATTCAATGGAACATTGATACATTAATCCATGATGCCATCCTTACAGACCCTGCTTCACCGGACACTCCACCTGGACAAACCTTTGTGCCTGTTTCCATCCGGCCACAACTGTTACAATTGAGCCACACCTCTTTAGCCTCAGGACACCCCGGTATCACTAAAACCATACAACTGCTCTCAAAAAGGTACCGGTGGGCTTCACTACAGGATGACGTGTCCGACTACGTTCTATCATGTCCTGTATGTGCCCAATCGAAAACTCCTCGACAACTGCCCACAGGTAAGCTACTGCCTTTACCAATGCCAAATGGACCTTGGTCACACATCGCTATGGACTTTGTTACGGATCTTCCTGAATCCAATGGCTTCACCACCATTCTGGTCCTGAAAGATCGATTTTCAAAAATGTTCAGGCTGATACCCCTCACTCATCTCCCTAGCGCCTTGGAATTGGCAGAGTGTGTTTTACTACAGGTCTTTTGCAAATTCGGGATTCCAGAGGATATTGTATCTGACCGAGGTCCTCAATTTACATCTAGGGTCTGGAAGGCTTTCTGGGCTAGACTGGGCATGTCCATCAGCCTCTCGTCAGGGTACCACCCTCAAACAAGGGCAGACTGAGAGACTCAATCAAGAAATTGTCAAGTTTCTACGTCAACAGTGTACTACTCATCCGCACAATTGGAACCGTTACCTGCCCTGGGTTGAGTATGCACAAAACTCACTTATCCATTAATCTTCCAGACTCACCCCTTTTCAATGTGTGCTAGGGTATCAACCTCCGTTATTCCCATGGGACACTGAACCCGTACCGGTGGCTGATGTTGAGGATTGGTTCAACCGTAGCTCTCAGACCTGGGATTCTTCTCACCAACGACTCCTTCGGGCCTCTCAACAACAGAAAAACCAAGCCAACAGGAGAAGATGCCCTACCCCGCTGTATCACCCGGGCCAGCGTGTCTGGTTGTCCACTCGTGACAATCGTCTTCGTCACCCCTACAGGAAGCTCACGCCCAGGTACATTGGTCCCTTTAAAATTACACACTGCATCATCCTGTCAGCTACCATCTCCAATTGCCGGACCGGTACTGCATTGCCTCTTCCTTCCATGTGTCTCTCTTGAAGCCTGTTCGTTACAGCCCTCTGCATTCTCCTGTGGCTGCCCGGACTCCGCCTCTGCCTATGGATGTCGGTGGGGAGCCTGCCTATGCTGTTCGGGACATGGTGGATTCCAGACGCCGCCGGGGTCGGCTGGAGTACCTGGTTGACTGGGAGGGTTATGGCCCGGAAGAACGTTCTTGGGTGCCGGCCGCAGATGTCCTTGATCCTGCCCTGATTCTGGCCTTTCATCAGGACCATCCTTCCTGTCCTGCTCCTCGGCCCCATGGGCGTCCGCCCCTTACGTCTCGGTCGTCAGGAGCCGCCCGTCGGCAGGGGGGCTCTGTGATGTTCCCGATTCACAGTCCTACCTCCCGGAGCCCTTTAATGTCCAGCAGTACCCAACGTTCCACTTCACATGAACGCATCCCTCATCACCGCTCACAATCACCGGAATTCTAATCACCTGTGTCAGGTCCTATATAAACCTGTGTGTGTGTTATGCTCCCTGTGGGGTATTGTTAGTAACCAATCTATGTACTTACCATTCTATAACAAATATGCATTGCTGGTCTGACCGTTTTCTGCCTTTGTTCTTGATTTACGGTAGTGATGTAGTAATGTACGGTTGGTTTTTACACATTCACAAAATATTTCTACAGATGAAAAAATTTTACGCATGCAAACATCACTTCACAACCTCAAAATATTATTGGCCCTTATTTGATCCCATATGTACCTGACAAAGGATAAACAATGTGCATTACTGTATATAATATATTCATTAGAATCCCAAGATGCTAAGCTTTAAGTACATATGAGAGATTTATGTATTACTTACAAAAATTGCAGTTCATCAAAACAAAGTAATCTGCCAGCAGCTACTTAGCAATATAGCCAACCACATTGATGAAAAAACATATTATACAAAAAAATACAGTACTTACAGTTGAAAATCTTTATTATTCGTCATCAAAGAGTCCCAGGAATGATATAGAGCATAGTTTCCCCATGTAAAATCCATCTTGTTATGTATATAGGACAATTTCAGGACTGCAATGTTTTTCAAATGTACCAGGAAGCAACAGAATGCTTTTGTCTATGAATCGCAGCCCGGAATTATGAACAAAAGACACGGGTTAAACGTGTCTTAGCAATGTCGAAACCGAGATGTAAAAAAATACCAAGATTGTGCAAATTAACCTTCGTATGCCGGAGATATTTAAATGTAGACATAGGTTGTCTGTCTCATGACCAGGATGAAAACGAAATCACATTGCATTTTTTTGTGGAAATATACTTTTACACATAACACTATAGCTCATCGGCTATTCACTCTATCACTCTAAATGTTTAGACATCTCGAAATCTACTAGGGGACACAAATAGAAGTGTATCCAGGACCCTTTCTAAATATATGGTTATGCAGTTCTTTTTCCAAGAGGATGCAGAAAAATAAAACTAGAAACTTTATTTCATCTTGTGCCATAATGACTGTGTAGATTTATTCAAGTACAAATTTACATATCCAAAAAAATCATATTATTTCCTTTAAGAAAGTTTAACCATATGTATGTACTTGCTTCAGGTCCAGTGTAACAAGAGGTTAACTTTGGGTATTTTAGGCAGAATTTGACAATGAGAGGGTGATCCCTAAAAGGTTAATTAAATTATTGGGAAAAAAAAATACTTTTCCATGATATTATTATTTTTTGCAATGCACTTGTATAATATTGACAGCTACACAGATTTGAACACTAGTATGTGGCCCGTTAAATACAGAACATAATGATTCTATGAATAATTTAATAGTGTATTTATCATGTTTAATGTCTCAAATCAATGCAAATGCCTCAGTGTTTAGAGAATCTATCTTGTACTCAAAGGTTGGCAGTTTTGATTCACGACTGTGCAAAATTATGTTGTGTACTTGAGCAAGGTGTTCTACCCTATGTTGCTCTGGGGGGATGTCCCTGTATTCAATGTAAGTTGCTCTGGATAAAAATGTCTGCTGTATTACTAAAATGTAAAACAAATGGAATGAAGCTTCACAGAATTGTACATTTCCCTTTTCAACCCTGTGTCCCATCCCCTTGACTGAGACCTTCTTTCCAGGTGCCAAAGGAGCCAGAGTGTACTTGAGTCAACTGATTTGTCAGGATGCTAGAGTGTAGATGTAGTGTTGTTTGAAGGGTCGAAACATAGCAGAGGGAGTCAGACAGGACTGGGCCTTGAGTCACACCAGCTGCACCCAGTCTTTAAGGAGGGGATGGAGAGCGCCCATTGAGGTTCACAAACGCTGGCTCATAAACTTTCCCCTGCCTCTCCCTTTGATTGTCCTTGGACATCTGCCTGGCCCTCCCATCAGGAATGTGCAGCAGCTGTTTGCTGCAAGTGCCTTCGCTGTGTGAACTCAGGCCTGTGCACGGGGCCTGGCTTAATGAATTGAGCCAACTCAAACTGGGTCGCCTGGGACACTGTGCCCTGGTGCATAACTCTGCCCTGGGGATGACAGGCAAGTAGAGAGAAAGGAGCTGGGAAATGTATATTATGGAGGTTAACCATTTGCCCTCACACTGTAATTGGCTTAGATTGTCTAGCAACTGGATTTGTGCGTGTGTGTGTGTGTGTGTGGGGGGGGGGGGGGGTTGTACTGCAGTGCAAAAGTTCAACTGCGCTTGACAACATTGTGTGTTGTGTGTACAAGAAAGAAGGATAGATAATGGAAAATAAGACAGAGCCTTTTCCACATTGGGAAAAAGACCCATGTCTTTTCTCCTCTGCGACGCAGAAACCAATAAGTGGTAGAGGAGTGAGTGACTCTGTTAGTATGCAAACAGGAATGGTCCTCCCCTCATTGAAAGCCTCCTATTAGCATGGAAGCACAAGTACCGGTATATCTGAGTACAGCAGGTAAATTAATACATACTGTATGATTTGCTGTTCCTCACCCGCTCTGTTTCAGAGATTGTTTTGTTGGAGAAAAACATTCGCATTTAGAAATGTATTCTGTAATCTCCACTTTAATTTAAACACTTTATCGGATGAGATATGGCGTATTTGGAAAGCAAAGTTTAAAGAGCCAGGAAGAGGAGCCAGAGAAAGTAGAGTTAGAAATATAATGGATTAAGGTAGAGTTCTGTACCAGATCTTCTATGAAAGGAGGACTCAAACTCTCTGGCGCTAAGAAAATTGAGGAATTCAGGTGAGATCGTTATACATTGTGCATGTGTTTTGGGCTGTAAACAGGGACAGGGTTCATGCACACGTGACACACTCCCTTACCCTATACAACAATTACTACAGAGGAGCTGGCAAATATTGGATATCTATTTTTAATCAAGAACACTATATATTTTAAGTCAATCACCAAAGAAAAGTCAGTCCCTGTACATAAAATATATACTTTATGGAAGGGCTACATTTAAGATTAGCGTTTAAAAAGAGTTTGTGCTTGTTGAGATTCCTCAGTACCAATACAGACATGCACACACATGCTGCACTCATCACTACAAATACATGCTGCACTAGTAACTGCAACCAAATACAGGCTGCCAACATGTATACAGAAAGACATTGTGGAAAAAAAGGTAAAATTAAAAAGATGGAGGATGCTCTAAAGATTGAAATTCCCTGATACAAACAGGAATGCTTTGATTTTCCCTCTATTTATTTAAGCCAAGAAGAGGTTAAGATCTTAGTGTCTAAACCCATCTGAGCTTTAGTCTAAAGTAGCAGAGGGGATTAGTGTGGGCTGTCCTGGCCTCAGACAAGCTGGGAAACATGACTGGGTGCTGACGGAGGAGAATGATGAATCTGATGTTGCTGTCTGTTTGTTTGAAAGAGGGGATTATGCAGAGGACAGGAAGGTAAATAACACAGAGGGGATTGGTCTCATTACCCAAGTAAAAAAAAGTATATTTAAATTATACTCCAGTATTATACTTCTAGTATACTTATGTTTAACTATAAGTATGTATTCAATATATTTAAGTATATTTTAAGTATACTTTCAAAATATACATACCAAAATAATATATTAGAAGTATATTTAGGATAAATAAAATACATTTCAAGTATATTTAAATATACTTTTTTTTAACCTGGGTAAGTACCACAAGTTAAGGCTCTGGCTTTTACACAGTTTGATTTCTCCAGCTTTGCAGATTAAAGCTTGTTGTAGATCTGTAATTGTATTGCAATGACTACATGTTTTTATTTCTATTCATTTTTTGATAGACAAAACAACTGAATAGTAATTAAAGTATGATGTTCATTAGTAATTTGTGTGTTATTGCTTTTATTTCCCTTTCCTGTTTTGTTCCTGTATCAGTAGACATGCTCAGTGGTGGGGGTAGCTCCATAGGCCATGATGAGTTGTTTAAAATCTAATCAGAAACTAACAAGTCCCTGGTTATTTGTTTCTGCCTCAATACTTGAGAGTTCCCAGATGTTGTGGAAGGTAGGGAGTCAATTGTTTATACAGCAGCAAATCTTTTCCAAACACACACATTCTATCAACCCGCATGGCTATCTATCAAGGGAGGCAGAAGTTACAGTTTTTCTCAAGTCAGGCAGGCACAAAAGCCCTTCAGCAGCAAATTACAACTCCCACCCCACCTGCTGAAGCCAGCGTGCTGGCGGCGCAGTGTTCAGACGGTAACCTGCCTCCGATCGATCGGTTGTTGCTGCAGCTGTGCTCCAGTTGATGGTTTATTTAAGCGTCTCCACATGCTTGTTGAGGGGAAGGCAGCTGAATACATAAAACAGGCTCTCAGAACCACTTTGTGGTCCGGGCAAGAGTAAATGGAATAATAAAATCCAAATGGTTTCATGCTATGTTCTGGGCTCGTAAATCTAGGAAATGACTACTTACCTTTATGATTCAATGCATGTATGGAGAATGTTAAAGAGGAAGTATTGAAAATATTTTTTTATTTTATGGAAAACTGAATGAGCCTTTAATCCCATTCATTTTATTAAAAAAGGGGGGTCCGCGTGGCGTAGTGGGCTAAGTTGCTGCATTGCAGGACAGTCTGCGTCGTGGTCGTGGGTTCAAGCACAAAAATTGGCATAGCGCCGCCCGGGATTTGGGTTAGAAAGGTCTATACTGCCACGTCGCTGTCCAGCGTCTCCTTGTGTTCAGAATGGACACCTGTGAATTCAATAGTGTAAGTTTAGTTGGTTAATGTAATCATCCCGTGCATGATCCGACTAAAGGGTGCCGTTTTCGGTGAACAGTGTGAAAAGAATCAGTGGGTCGGGCGACATGTTGTTGGATGAACCATGTGCGCACCCCTCGCCATCCCACAGATCTGTACAAGGGGTTCTTGAACTGCAGGACTAGAGCGAATTGGAAAGGGAGGAAAATTAAAAAATATAGCAATGAAACATAGGGTAAAACGTTAATTCGAGATTATCTACAGTTAACCTTAAAAACTGTCATCAACCCTTGAACGTTTTCATTTTTCTGTATTGTCCAACTTTACAAGAATCCAAAATGAGTTAAGACTAAGATTATGAATAATATATTGATATGGTTATGTTAACAGATTTTCCCCCACACTATTAGTTGAAAATAACACTCAAAAATTGTTAATATTTTGATAATGCCCTTGAGTGTGTGTGTTTCTATAGTACAGAAGGTATATACATTCCATAATAATAATGTGTATAAACTACCAAACACTAGCGTTTTAAATTCCTGCCCTGCACGGTTCGGAGCCTTCTGGTTTTCTGTTCTACCTCATCATTAATTGTATCCACCTGGTGTCCCAGGTCTAAATAAGTTAGAGATTAGAGGGTTGCAGTAAAAAAAACAGCATGGAATGGGCCTCAAGGTCCAGATTTGAAGACAAGCACTAGTGGATAAACCTTCTTTCAGACAGCAATGAATAATGCGACTTGAACTGTTGCACCGTGAATGTCGGCTTGGACCACTTTTGACTTTTTTCTTAGTTCTTTCTCAACCATTCAAACAATGTTATCTTGGGTCAATTTTTTTCTTGTGGCCATGTCCACCGATGCTAGCTACAGACCACATTAGCCTTAAACCTCTTAATAATATTGGCAACAGTGGTCACAGAACTTCAAGCTCTTTAGAGATGGTCTTGTAGCCTTTACGTTGACCACACTTTGCTTGGTGTTACATTAATTATAACCTCCTTAGAAAAATTATATTGTTTTCCTTCTCTTTTCCATGTTCAGTGTGATACACACAGTGACACAAAACAGCAAAGGCAAAAGGCAACTGTGATACTAATTTCAATATAATGGTTTGCCTGAGGTATCACCACAATACAATTTCTTCATATAACTTCTAAAATGTATCAGTAATATTTTCCAGGCTATTTTGGATTGTTTTAAGAGAATATGCAATTCAATTCTTTTCACAGCTTTTTTGTTCTACTGCTAACCAAAGACATGCAGGTACTCTACTCATGACAACATCTGTTTTAATTTCAACACTTTTCAGGGCAAATGGTGTATTATTTAAATAAAATGTGTAGGTAATAATACTTTTGGTTCCAAATCTGTATATTTTCTTTTCAAATCACTCAGTAGAACAAAGTACCGACAAGTTCTGTCCCGTGCAGGCACTACTGGAAAACCAAATTTAACCACAACTTTCAAGCCCAACAAAATGTAGAAGTCAAACACTGGCTCTGCCTTAGCCACATTGCACCTCTGCATCCCTGACCACTACTCTACTGGGTGTTGCCCACATGCCCCAAGGATGCACGCTTAAGGTCATGACCTTGTTCTATAGCACTTTAGCCTTCAAGCTTTTCCCCTTCACTTTGCATCGGAAGACCAATAGAATCAACAGATTTGACATGCCCTGTGCACATAAATGCACTTGAACAACAAAATAATGGTTCCAGTTATGCATCCAGATCTCTGGCTGCTTTGACAAACCAGCTCAGGGTAAGGTGCTTTTGGAGCATTCACTGTCTAACTGGGTGCCATAACCATGGATTTTATCAACAAAGAAAGGTAGTTGTCCGACAGGGTGTGTGCTCACTCCACTTAGGGTCTAGCAGCATTCTAGGCATGGCTCTAATGACTGACTTTAGAGGACAGCTGCGACTAGTCAGACATCACCTCATATACAATGGTTCCCTAAAGACGGGAACCCACACTATTTGAGCCATGGTGAAGAGAGAACCTAATTCAATATGGTTAGTGATGAGTTAGGGTTTTTTCACTTCCAGGTCAACTGAAAAATGTGTAATAGCCTTCATGTCTATTCTGTTAAATCTTAGCTTGACCTGATATTACATTGCATTTCTGCACTGTAGATCAGAAAGGAACTTTTCAAGATATTTTGTGTTGTACTTCAAACCATCCCACTTGCTTAGGATTGTACATAGTCCTACACTGTGTGTTGTTTAGTCAAAACTAAATAAAATACAAACATTTAAAAGCCTATTTAGTATTATTTTGGTTCCTACTATACATTATTTATCATAACATTACCTTTTAATTTATTAATGAACCAATATAATTATGTACATTTAGTTTTATAATGAGTAATGTAGATGTGTTCTATACATTTTCTGTATAGAAAGACTTAGATTAACTGCTTCTTCCAATTGTTGCATTATACAGCTCTGGAGAAAATGAAGACCACTGCAAATCTTTCTTAAATCAACCCCATCATTGGAAGATGGATGGTCAAAAGCCATCAAACAAGGACGAGCTGCTTGAATTTCTGCGCCAGGAGTGGCATAAAGTCACCCAACATCAATGTGAGACTGGTGTATGGCATGCCAACACACACCTATCAATAGTAAAAACTGTCGTTAATATATTGGTGTTTAGTTAATATTATTACTATTTGTTGTAGCATCTTTTTTGCCATCTCTTAAGAATAACATTTGAAGTAATCAACTCTGTATTGATTCATTAAAAAATTATTCAAACAAAGATACATTTTCAAACCACTGAAAAAAATTATTTTCCATCTGCATGGCAAAAAGTTTTTTGTTAACAGGACCATAGAAAGCAGAGGCTAGGGAGACAGGTATGCAAGGGGAGTCAGAGAGGAAGGACAAGACGCAGCTCAAACCTCCGAAGCATGTTCTGGAATCTTAATCTTCTACAACAAAATTAGTATTTTTTTTACATTGAATGTGCCTCTAGTAGTAGCCTATATGAAAAACTGTTTGAATTGAGACATTGTTATGAAGTTGCTATTTGTAAAGTTCTGTGCTGCGGAGAAAGGAACTACATTCTATTTCAGTTACCAAATTACAAAAGTAAAAACTGTTTTTCTTGATACTTAAACAAATTAAAATTGATTTCAAACTCACAGAATAAATAGCATCATTTATATCTAAGGACCGACAGCTGCCCTTTGACTAACACTGTGAAAGCACAACTCGGTCATGTCTTTAGTGGGATTCCTGTTGAAATGGAAAATAACCATTACATAGTGTAAGGGATAGTTGTAATTTTTGTTTCATTGTCTTCATAATATAATATGAAGTACAGTTTTGACAGCTTTCGTTAGCTGTTTATTGAAAAAAAATGTTGTGACATTCTGACCATTGAGAAATTCTACAAATATCACTTTTAAGTGAGAGTTTCTAACTTTTGATATTCAAGTCTTCACAAATTCATGCATGTTATATACTTTAAATATACATTTTTTTTACTATTGCAGATAAGACTTAGCCTTCTTGCCAGTGAGCAGGGTTTCAGGGTTGGGCCATGACTCTATTCAAAACAAGGTCAGTGAAGAACACTCCTTACTACAGGGAAAATAGGAGGAAGTGTATCCAACTTCCTGCTCCATACAACAGCATATTACGATCAGTTTTCCACTTTCCAAAAACTTCTGAAAGTTGCTATACAGTACATTTCCAAAAACATAAAAACATTCAAAAATATGAACTAAAATATCAATTTGCTTGGCATTAATTAAAACAAGATAAAAAGTTACATTTTATTTTTACAAACTACATCTGTATTTTATCAACAAAATTATTTTAGTCAGAATCATTAGGGGAATAATATAGGGTTGACTACCATATTATAGTATACTGTATACATATTACTTATTGTTTTCTATTTAATTACTACATCTTTATTATTTGCTAAAAGTCATTATACCTTTATACACATAGTGCATGTATGTTTAAAATCTAGTTCAAACCAACCTTGCATGGTCTGTCTGTGTATGGCATGTGACATCTTTCTAGAATTTTCTACAAAACCATAAGGGTTTGTCATGATAGCTGTTCATGGTGCATAAAAGAGCAAGACAAACGTGAGTAAATAAGCCGAAACAAAACCATGTTTATTAACAAAACACTGTTTAAGGAAACCTGCCTCGAGGGGTGGAAAACATAGCAGATGATAACAAATCTACCAACAAACATACAGTACACACACGATAACAAATCTACCAACAAACATACAGTACACACACAAACGGAATTACATTAAATAATGACCAACAGCATGCAGACACTTACACAGGTCTTAAATACAGATCTAATGATGAAGTGAATGCACCTGGGATAAGTAATGAAGGCTGACTATAGGACAATAAACACATGTGATCTGGTCAGCTGATATATAGAGCGGGAACACAAGAGAAAAACAATACAGACAGGGTAGAAATTAAAATTATCATACACAGGGGAAAACAGTGTTACACAGAGGGGAGCTACTACACCAAACATGTATGATTCCCTTAAAAGGGATTGTTACAGTACCCCCCCCAAAGACCCGGCTTCCGACCCGGCCACCAACAACAAGCGAAGAGTGAGGGCAGCAGAACCGCGCTGTGGCAGAGAATCCCCCCACAGAAACCCCCCTTCCGGAGGGTGACCCCGACGGCAACACCCATCACTGCTATAGCAGGGATGAGGGTCTGGAGACACTCACCCCACTGGAGGTATCAGCGATAGTGGACAGGAGAGAAGAGCCCCCTGCGATGGTCGAGGGGGCGTGGTAGCTGTTACCAGCGGTAGGGGCATGGCAGGCTGGCATCTTCATGGCTCTGAAGATGGTGGACCCCGAGGGCCATCTGTTGCAGCCAACGTCGTCATCACCCCGGGGGTCTCGGCGGCCGTCATGACATCCCCGGTGTCTCGGCTGCCATCGTCTCATCCCTGGGGGTCTCGGCGGCCGTCATGACATCCCCAGTGGTCTCGGCAGCCGAGAATTGTTAACGTTAGCTCCTCACCCCATAATGGAAGCTACTTGGGCCAAGGCGGAGACGGGAGCTCCCCCTCCAGCTGTAGCTGCTCCTTTGTACTTGGTAGAGGCATGCTGCACCCCTGGCTGCGGCATTGGGGAGGAGTCCTTTTGTTGGCCGCAGGCTGCAGTGGTGACCACACTATAGATGGCTGAGGTGTGGTCACCACTGGACGAGGAGATGGAGACTCCATCCCCTCCTCGGTGTGATGGGTTAGTTGTAGCTTGGTGGTCTTCCGGCACGGGCTCAGTAGGCGGGGCCTCCATCGTCTTCCTCTCCTTCTCCTCCGGCGTCCTCATGGAGGGTGGAGCTACAGGCTCAGATGTGGAGGGCTCTACAGGCTTAGGCTTGGAGGACCTCGTAGATGACTCAGGGAACACATGTCCACCAGGGTGACTGACTGCTGGGAGGACTCTGGTATTACTGGACCAGAGAGAGGAGGGTCCCGCAAGTCAACTTCCTGGGGTGTGGGACAGGCGGTGAGGGAGACTCTAGCTGACTAGGGCGGCCGGCTGCTAGAGTGGAGCCAACTAGGGTGCACACTGCACACTCTGGAGATCCATGTCTCCCTCACCTTCCTCCTCCACTGTCTCTTCCTGGTCTGACTCCCAGCAGATTAGGTCACTGTCCATTTCACTGACCTGCTGCTCCTGCTCCTCTATGTCGTGCTCCATCCAAGCCGGCTTTTGATGCCCACTTGTGCCCCCCCAAAAGTTTTTCAGAAACATCACGGTGGCTGTAATTTTGCCCAAGCCATTTGTGGATGTTGTTCCTCCCTCTGTGACCCGTAGCGCCTGTCTTCAGCCCTGCCTAGCCTGTCCAGCACTCGGTAGGGAGTGTTGAAGGTGCTATAATCCTCTTCTGTTATCCCAATGTTGTGGAAGTAGCGTGTATAGTCCTTCGACTCACGCATACACTATGTAATCAGCACGATATATGTAATCTACCTCCTGGAAGTATGCGTCCAATTCAGTGATAGGGTTCTCTTTCCTGTGCCGGTCTGCTGCGCCTCTTGTCTCGCTGTCTCTTTTTCCTTTGGTTGATCATTCTGTCACGATAGCTGTCCACAGGGGAAAACAGTATTACACAGAGAGGAACTACTACACCAAACATGTATGATTCCCTTAGGGGGGGATTGTTTCAGTGTTATACAAAATAGCTAACTCAGAAAATGCAAGGAAGCAAGATTTCCTGGACAAGATTTGCTGTCAGTTGTCAAGCTGTTTCAGTTTGACAACTGTTTCAGGCTGTTTCAGGCCCTTGAAAATCACAAATGTAAGTCTTACAAAAAAGACTGATATTTGGGATATTTCTGTCAAACCCCCAGGGGAATGGGTTTGCCCTAGAAAGGCTGAGGGCTGAAAAGGGCTGAGCGTTGTTAGATCCTCTCATGCATTATGGGCCACTGCACAGACAAACAATGAACACTCTCTAAGAAGTCTTATCATGCATGACTTAAATTCTAATAATAAGTACAGCATATTTATACAGTCAGATGCAACACTTTTTCCCCATTACTATTTATTCTGTATAATATGGGAAAAAATGTTTTAAATAATAATACAGTTAAGAGGAAAAAAAATGTTTAATAAGTAAAAGATATATATTTAGTTATTGCTAAACCTATGGATTCTTGTGAATAAAATAATAATTTATTAACCTTGTTAATTTACTTTTTTTTAGGTATGACTTGTGTTTTGTTGGGTATAGAAATGAGGCAAGACACATGCAAAATCTGTCATCCATAACTGTGGGGAAAGGCACTGAAGTCAAATGAAAATGAGCCTTCATAAATCATCCAACGGGTACAAAAATAGCTACAAAACTAAATATACCACTTACCTCTATTAGAGCAGTATGTAAGAAGTTCAAAACAGTGAGAGAGCGGTAAACCTGTTTAAGAGTTCAACCTGCCCTACTAACGCAAGGTGATCAACATTGCTAGAGAGAAAGAAGATTATAATTATGAAAATATACAAGTAGATGCAATTAGATGAAAAGAACCACAAACCTACTGTGAAATATGGTGATAAACTTGTAAATGGGGCTGTTTTTTTCCACGGGTCCTTGGGCACTTGTTAAGGTCTAAAGCATTATGAACTCTGCCAAAAAAAAGAAAAGAAAAACAGTTTGCCTTTACCGGGAAACTGGTAAATATTTTGTTATGCCATCTCAGTGTCTGGACTTAAATCTAATTTTAAAACCTGGGAACTAATTTATCAAGCCTGCATAAGCACAAACCTGTGCGTAAACCATGTGTGTGAACAATTCTAAACAAAGTGTGGAAACACATTTCTTCATGTGTGAAATAATAATGTAATGTTTTTTGATTTACATATATATATATATTTTTGAATGAATGTAATGTTCCACTCTATGCTACGGTATTTTATGTAATTTGACCATGTCTATTTGTAATAATAATAAAATTAATCTAAACTACAGTCACTTAAACCATAGACAATTATTATTGAATTATTATAACAGACTAAGACCATGGGAATTCGATCGGAAGGCTGATACTCCGATGAAAGATTTGCTATAGGCTATGCTGAATTCTAGAGAGCACTTTATAAAAACATTTGTTTAATACATGGGATCTTTTTGCAGAGTGTGTAGCCACAGTAACTATGGTTTTGCCAGTTTGATGACTTTCTACACAGGACAATTACCATGACATTTTATGATATTGTTTTTGTCCTTATCGTTCTAAGGAAAACTGGCCATTGATCACATCCCAGTGAATGAGTTTGTGTATTAAGGAGTATACTGCTTTGATGCCATTCTTGCAGACAATTTGTCCAGCAGCCAAAATTTTACCGGCTTTGCAAATTATCAGCTAAAAGCCGGCTATAGTCGGCTAATGGAAGCCCTGTTTTGTAGGTATTTTCCTGGTCTCCTATCTGAAATAAATCACCAACTGTCCCATCTTAACATTACTATAACCTTGAGTCAGTAATAAAGAGGACAAGATAAAAATCATGAAAACACTCATTAATCTACTGAACCATTTTCAGGACAAGAAAACCCAACAAAAGGTTCATATAAACTGTTTGTGACCAATTGTCAGTAGCCTTCTAATGTCCCGGGGCCACCTTTGTGTCATCATTTCTAGTACCTGCAACACTTTCTGTAACTAGGAACATCTACCCACACTTGGCTTTTGACAGGCTCTCTAATTACCTTTGCTATTTACTGTGCTCTGGCTGTCTGCTACTGATTTCTCCATTACCTTGACAGTCAACAAACTGGTCCCATTGGAACACCGCTGCTTGAGGGTCACTACCAGCAGACCTGGGCTTTAGTCCCCACAAATCGCGTCTGCATTAAAAGTCACAATGAAATAACTGCTTTATCACTAAACTGCATGGTTTCAGGCTGAGGATGGCCCTTTTGTGCCTCTGGCTTGATTTGACTTTTTTGACTGATTCAGGTACTCTTTGAGAATTATGCATTTTGTTCTAGAGGAGAACCTGTTTGTCATCCCACAGTTGTCTTCTTATTTGCTTCACATATCGTTGCTCATGGAAATTTAGTAAGAATAAAGAAGTGCAGATACAGCCCTGCTAATATTAAGCACATGGCCCTTTATACTATTCCTAATGTTATGCTTCCTATTAACCATGTGTCATTTGTTCATATTTAATTTAGCCCTATATCTCAAAAGTTAAAACATTAATAACACTGACTGTAATAATACCGAAATGTGTGTTATTATGATTTATTATGTTACATATTGAACCTAAATTCAAAAGAATGCAGAAGGCTAATTGACAAAGTAGAAAAAATCTGTCCAACACCTAGCAACCTTATCAAGAGGTTTGCATTTCATCGCATAACAGTTATGGTTTTTGGGGGCAAAGTCCCAGAGCTAAACCTCACACAGGACTTGGGATGGTCCCTCAGTTGCATACATATCCCTAGCAACATTTTCAACTAGTTGGGTTAATGTGCTAGCTTAACATTCTCAAGGTCCCAGGTTCAAGCTCTGGCTTTGCTATGCATTATTTTAATTGGGCCTATCCTCAGGTTATAATGCTATTATTTAGGCCATAAAGGGTATCCTGCTTGCCTGCTGGTATTTTCATTAGAAGGGGAGTAGGGAGATGCCATCAAGTCAGTGGGAGGAGTCATTTGGTTTGAGTGGTGTTTTTATAACCACTGCATTGCTGTGGCACATGATTTTCACTGTACAAGCAATCACATTTTGTGTTTCTGTGCATGTGACATATAAACTTGCTTCGGGTCAGTGAAACCTCTGTCATTCTGTCTTTGAGCATGTCAGTTAACCATAATTGCTTCTTCTCCCCGTGTTATGTTCCCCCCGGATGTTTTAACAATTGTTTTTAATAAATAGGCATACCATTTTACGTGATTCATTCCATAGATTATTTTTAGAAAAAAAACAGAAGTCTATTCTGTTGCTGCAAAGTAATAACTTGTGTTTGTCTTCATTTAGTGGTCTCTTGACCAATCAGAGGCTGACCTGTCTACAGCCAGCTTATTGTGGTCGGTCCGTAGACTTCAGCGTTTGACATCCATGTTGAGGGCAAGAGAGGTTAAACCTTTGACATTTGCTCTGACACGAGCGCTCTATTTTTAGACTGAGCCTCATCTGGATGTCTGGATGTGTATAGGGTATCAAGTTACAAATGCCACCATTATAATGTCACTGAGCGAATATACTTTGTTATTAAAGGTACACTGCATGACTTTATGTGTGTCTGTGTGTGTGAAAGTCCCCATGACCTCTGTTGGTCCAGTTACATTATAGTTAGTAATTTCTCTGCATTAACAATATACCATCTGTGTGGTACACCATTAAACAAACATGTAAACACTTGCTGCATCCAAATATCATTCAGCCAATTATCTTGACACAAAGGACCAAAGATAAATAGGTGGCATATATGTGCAGAGGTCATATTAGTGGTACAATATTAACGCACTTCAATCTTAGTAATATGCTGGTAGTAAGATGAGCCACCCTGAGTTGTATTGCCATATTAAGTGTAGTAATACTGAGTTTACAGTGAATTGCACAACATGGACATTATACTGCTGGATTCATAAATAGCATGAGGTGTTATCAAAACAGACACATATGGACACAGTATTTCTCACTGAACATGTGTTTCATTTTCACTGTTAGGACAGAAATTAGTTAAATAGCTAACCTTAAAAAGAAATAATGTGTCAGTGAGAAAAAAAGAAAAAAAGGGCCAAAAGGTGTTATATAAAGCTTTTCAACCTTATAGTGTAAATTAATTGATTATTTTTGGAAAAAAATGGTTTCAGTAATCCCATTGCAGTTACTATTTCAATGTCTGTGTAGTGGTCAATATTTAGGCATTTGATTTAATCATTGTGGCAAAGGTTGCCAAAACAATTGATTTCACATCCTTGTTGAAGTGTGTTGATAAACAGGTATGTTTAATATGTTGGTTTTATATTAAATAAAATTTGCACCATGTGTAGAACTGTGCATATTGGACTATATGGGAGGAACCAACAACACCACTACCATAATTGTATAATAATTGTACAGTTACTGTGCTTTTTTTAGAATGGAGTAATAGAAATATGCATGTAAAGCTTTATTAAATAGATAAAATAAGAAAGAAGAATATCTGTGTAACCATAATAAGGATGCATGGTAACCCTTCTAAAAATAATTTTATATCATAAGTGAAACTAACTTACTTTTATAAGTTGCATGTTTTTTATACATGAATTTATATAATTTAATGATAACAAATCCCACAAACACTGTCTTTTTGGAGCTATTGAAGCTGTACACAGGCAGCAGTAATGTTGCTTAACTACAAAATCAAAGGAAATAAAACATTCAGAGGATTAGAACAATTTAGAAAGAGACCCCTTTCTTTTCAATTGTGCTTCACCGTGCTGCAGTTATTTCACTCTGCCCAGCATGAGCTCCACTTTGTGGCTTTTAATAACCTGCCTCTCCAAGCTTTTACCCCTGAGACACATTTTTCCCCACTTTATTTGTGCCGCTCTTTTTCTACCTACCAGCAGCTGCAGGCAGGATTGTGCAGGGGAGGTGGCAGCAGCAAATTTCTTCCAGTTGCTCAACACGCTAATCCTCCCCTTTTCTTCGCAGCTCAAGCATTATATTGCAGTTTCATTGACTGGGAGGTGTTGTGTTGCACTGGAATCAATAGCTGAGGGGATCCCAGCCCAACGATTAGCTTGTCAGTCAGGCCTCTGTGGTTGGAAGGAGGGGAGGCAGTGTAAATCCCAGAATACCAGGGGCCACCGGCATGGAAAAGCTGGAATGCTGGGAGCCACAGATTGCTCTGTACCACCTGTTGTAAGAGACATGTGCTGAGCGTATTAACCTTTCGGCTACTGTGGTTTAACCGCTGCCTGCTGCCAATGGTGTCCACATAATGTCTACTCTAGAGCATTTATTAACCAAGAGCGTTAAAGACACAGCCAGGGGAGACTGAAACCTACAGAAAAATTTACTTCATTTTTTTAAACATTATCTTTGAGGATCCAATTCAAATGAAATTATATATATTTTTTACCTCCATAAATGCTTACACAATGTCTTTTAACCTGCAGATTTTTTGTAGGCCATGTGGTAAGGAGCTCAATGCTATATTCATGATGATATACTGTTTATAGACTCTGGTCCGAAAATATTTGGACAGTGACACAATTGTCAATGTTGGCTATGAATGACATCAGAATGGATTTTAAATGAAACAAGGTATGCTATAACTGAAGACTTAAATTTTGATAAAACCCTTACATTAAAAATGTGTTGTATTAACTGTTGAGAAATTGAAACCATTTATACGCCGATCAGCATTAACATTATAACCGCGTATTGTGTGGTTGCACAATATTTTGCCTTTTGCTGCCAAAAAAGCAGCACCATACACAACATATTGTGGTGCACTATGTTCTGACACCTTTCTATCAGAACCGGCCATTCTTAATAGGTACTGACTGAAGAACGGGGGAAAACCCAGTTTTCCATTTGAGCGACTTTGACAAGGGCCAACTTGTGATGGCTAGACGACTGGGTCAGAGCATCTCATAAACTGCAGCTCTTGTGGGGTGTTCCCAGTCTGCAGTGGTCAATACCTATCAAGAGGGGTCCAAGGGAGGAAAACCAATGAACCGGCAACAGGGTCATCGGTGGCCAAGGCTCATTGATGCATGTGGGGAGCGAAGGCTGGCCCGTGTTGCCAGATCCAACAGACAAGCTATTGAAGCTCAAATTGCTGAAAAAGTGAATGCTGGTTCTGATAGAAAGGTGTAAGTTGCTAATGGGGCTGCTATTTTGGTTGCAAAAGGGGGACCTCCACAATATTAAGCAGGTGGTCATAATGGCATGGCTGATTGGTGTACAGTAGATATACTGTGCATACATACATACTGTAGCTCCCAAATATTAGGGGCTCAAAAGTAATTGGACAAATTATGAAAATCCTTAATTAAAGGTGCCATTTGTAGAATCTGTGTAGAATTTAACAGAGTGAAAACAGAACTAATTTCTTTTGAGCTTTTAAAAGCTGTAGAACATACACTGGTGTGGGAGATATTTTCTTGGCACACTTTGGTCCCCTTAGTACCAATTAAGCTTTGTATGCCACAGCCTACCAGAGTATTGTTTCTGACCATGTCCATCCCTTTATGACCAGTGTACCCATCTTCTAATGGCTCCTTCCAGCAGGATAATGCGCCATGTCACAGAGCTCATATCATCTCAAACTGGTTTCTTGAACATGACAATGAGTTTGCTGTACTTAAATGGCCTCCACAGTCACTGGTTACACTTTATTTGGAGAGTCTGACATTCCATCTGTATGTGCTCTACAGATAGTCATATCATCAACAAACTATCAACAAACTGTCAACAAACCATCTGTTGATAAGCAACTAATTGTGTATTTTAAGGGTAGGGGTAAGTTTAGAATATGTTTTAGGGTAATGGTTAAGGTTAGGTTTAACATAAGGGGAATGGTTAAGGTTAGGATTAGGGTCAGTAGATAGTTTGTTAAAATGTTGTTGACAGTATGCAGATAATATGTAGAGCATCTAGAGATGGACTCTCAAAATAAACTGTTACCCAGTCACTAGATGTCAATCCAATTGAGCACCTTTGGGATGTGGTGGAATGGGAAATTTGCATCATGGCTGTGCAGCCAACAAATCTGCAGCAACTGTGTGATGCAATGTCAAGATAGACCAAAATATCTGAGTAATATTTTCAGCACATTGTTGAAGATTTAAGGCATTTCTGAAGGCAAAAGGGGGAACAACACAGTACTGGCAAGGTATACCTAATTAAGTGGCCAGTGAGTGTATATTTCATGACAATGTTTTAAACTAAATATGCAACTTAGATGGGTCAATTATTTCATATACTATGCAGTGCAATATCCACAGGAATTGCATTGAGGATGTGATGCATTGCGATTGTTTTTGTCAATGGACGTGATCCAGTCTGAATTTCATCAAATATACTGCTTTTATGCTGTGCTTTTTTGTGTAACAAAACTTAGTTTAGGGAAACATTAGCCAATATATATCATTTTTCTTAAATACTAAGAAACTGTTTTTACAACACTGTTACAGCTCAAATTCTACCAAAAGCACCATATATATTCTTTTAACACTTTGCCGTCAATAACTGCCTGAAGTCTGGAACCCATAGACATCACCAGATGCTGGGGTTCTTCCCTGCTGATGATCTGCCAGGCCTTTACCACAGCTGTCTTCAGTTCCTGCTTGTTCTTGCAGAGTTTAGCCTTCAGTTTTCCCTTCAGCAAGTGAAACGCATGCTCAATTTGATTCAGGTCTGGTGATTGACTTGGCCATCACAGAACATTCCAATTCTTTGTTTTGGGTTGCTTTCAGAAAATGCTTTGGGCAATTGTCCATGTGCACTGCAAAGCAGGTTTTGCAGCATTTGGTTGAATCAGAGCAGATAATATAGCCCTAAACACTTCAGAATTGATCCTGCTGCTTTTGTCAGCAGTCACATCATCAACAAATACAAGGAAACCAGTTGATGCCAGCCATACATGTCCATGCCTTAACACTACCTGCACCATGCTTCACATATGAGGTTGTATGCTTTCAATAATGAGCAGTACTTCCCTTCTCCTCCTTTCATACTGGTAATAGTTTATCTTTGTCTCATCTGTCTACAGGACGTTGTTACAGAACTGAACAGTTACCAACGATTTACCTATCTTGGGGCTGTATTTTTTCTGGTAAAGTCTTCTTTGATTTTATGACATCCATACATCCTCCTGGAGGGTGTTCTTGATATGGCCAACTGTCGTGATGGTCTTTTTCTTCAACATGTAAGAATTCTTCTGTCATCCACTACAGTTTTCTGTGTTCTTCTGGTCCTTTTTTGTGTTCCTGAGATATACAATGCCCTGTTTCTTTTTTAGAATGTATGTACAGTAATAGTAGGTTTGGCCACACCTCTGATGTTTTTTTTATTTTCCTGACTCACGATGGCTCGCTTCGCTGGACTTTGGACTTCATATTAACAGCAACAGATTCTGAAAGCAAATGCCACGCTTGACATCAAATCTAGACCTTTTATCCGCTTACTTTTAAATGAATGAATCAGGGAATGACACACACCTGGCAATGGAACAACTGAGCAGCCATATGTCAATTTAATTATTTAATTTAAACTCCAATATGCTGTTATATAAAGCTGAAATAATGATATATATATATATATATCATCAGCCGCAGTCGATGGATCTTAATTGGGGAGGACGGGCTCATATTACGCTCGGGGCCGGAGTGAATGGAATGGTGCGCAATGCACAAAACCCAGTGTGCAAAACAAAAAACACTGGGTTTTGTGCGTTGCGCACCATTCCATTCACTCCGGTCCCGGGCGTAATATGAGCCCGTCCTCCCCAATTAAGATCCATCGACCGCGGCTGATATATATATTTATTTATGGACCTGATTGTATCACACTTTCATTGTATTGGAACTAGAAACCCCAACTTGGGTCAAGAAGACAGAATTCTGAGTATTAAGGTAGTCCAGGAAATTGAAAGATGCAATTTAATTATTTGATTATCTAAAAACCTATTTCCACACTGCTAAGTATCAGGGAATTATGTAAAATGTACAGCTTCTTTCATTGTGTCTTGAGTACAGTTATATTTGATATGGTGCATTCAATTAATTCCTGTCAATGGACCTGGGTTAATGCCTTTACACGATTAATAAATGTAATTATATACGTTTATAATAATAATAATAATAATGCATTCAACTTATATATCGCTTTTCTTCCAAGGAAAGGTTTATGATCCAAATGTAACTGGAGAACAGACATCGATTGCTCAGCTTTGACTTTTCAGAAATGTTTTAACCAGTGTTATCACAACAATAGATTTTCACCTGGTATTTAGATTGTACCTATAAAATAACATGTTATTATATTACCAATGTTTTACAATGCATTGCATTTTGTCACTATACATACATTCCATGAGAGAGAAAGGCATTGTGAGCAGAATAGATGGCACAGTTCAAGAATTGATTTTTAAAATATACCAATAAATTTGTGGTATTCAAATAAATATTTATCAGATTGTTAATGAAAAAATGCTACATAGTTGACTGCACTATTTTAATTGAAATGTATCAATTGGTTTTGTAACAAAATAAGGCTGGGCATGCCAGAATAATTTAACTAGTTACTGTAGTGCTGTGATCATTCATGACTAATATTGTGACTTGCTAGCTGAAAACATGTGGCTTCAAATCAATCTATCAGATTGAGGGCCAATAAATTCAATCATGGAAGTGTAGTTAGTGAGTGTCAATCATCCCACATATGATCTGACTAATGTCTTCCATTGGATGAACCATGTGAGTGCCCTTCACCATCCCAAACCTGCCCAATGAGTTGCAGAGCTGCTGACCAGGCAGGCATAGTGGGAATTGAACAAAAAACAATTGGGATGGGAGAAGAATTGGGTAAAAAAAGAATGACTTAGTAGTCTTACTTTATTTACAGCAGGGGCACAGAGCATTGCTTAAAGACCTGCAACATAAAATAAAAGTCAAATTTGTTTTGTATACAACATTATGGAAGCCTGGTTTAGCCTTCTCTTCGTGAGGGAATCAGGAGCCTTTGTTTCACCTGTAATAGAATGAATAACATGCACCAGTGGATAACAAGATCAGTTGTGTAAATTAAAACCTACCTGCATAATAAGGATATTGAGCTGTGGAGTTATACATCATTGTCATCCATTAAGGGAGGCGTCCATACTTGGTGAGAAAAGAACTTTGAGTGCCCTCTTTAACAGAATTCTCAAGTGTCTGAGCCCCAATGAATAGCAGATAATTCGTTTGTGAGTGTGTCTTTGTAGAGTTTGTTAAGCTCAAAAAAGTATCTCAAGAGTCCTTACTGAGGAACTGGGGAGAATGTTCTAGATTGCAGGAAAAAAAGACTCTTCAAGATGGGGAAACACACTAGCGTCTTAAGATATTACCCCCACTTGGGATGGTGTATGAGAAACAAGCTCTCAGAAGAGCTGCTGAGAATCCCTTAATTTACATTACTCCTCCTCCAGCTTTGTCCCTGTTTTAGGTCCAGTTTAGAAGGGTCATTCTCTCCATGTGGATAGGTCCTCGGGTCCAATTATCAGGCCACAATGCTCAATTAGTGACAATCCCACTTTAGAGGTGACAAAAAGAGGGCTTTACATTTCTAAGACTTGAAAGAAAACGGAATGTGATACAAAGTTAAGGGTTCAAATGTGTTCATCTAAGCAGTGACTTTATATACATACTCCAATTGTGAAAAACAGGCAATTTAAAAAAAGAGAGAGAATATAAATAAACCATAACCTGTCACGTGACTTGGCATGTGTACACTGTTTGTGTCACAATATCAACAAACCGGCAAATTAATGCTGTTGCCTCCATATGTTATTTGGTAATACTATGACTAATCTATGGAAGATTAAATTACAAATGACAAAACAAAATGTTATATGACAACAGCAGACTACAGCACCAAACGGATAGGCTTGTTATTTACCTTATAAATGAGTTGGAGTGGGAGAAAAGGCACAGTCAGCTTAAAGTTTGGCGCAGAGGTTTAAGTTGCTACTTTGCAGCACAACTGCATTATGGTGACCAGGGTTTGAATCCTGGTCATGGCATTCCAATAAGGCCCAGGGATCCAGTGGTTCAAATTGGTACATTGGTGGCCAGGGTGGATGAGTGGGTGTTTATTGTCATTACTCTGGTCACTACTTTTGTGTATGTCCGACATCTATTAATTTAATTGCGATTGTTTAGTTGATGAATTTATAGATTCGACAACGTTTATCAACTACAGGGTAACGTGCTAAATGAGCAGTCTAAAAGGAATAGAACTGGCTCAAAGATGTGTGATTGGAGGAAGTATATGATCCACAATCCGGTACTTGCTGTGGAGTTGCAAACGAGGTCAAAGGGGAATTGGACATGACAAATTGGGAATGGAGAAAAATAGGTTAATAGCAGATGTACTCTTGCTCTGGTTTCTTATCACTGTAGACACAGGGTTGGGGAGTTACTGATTACAAGTAATGTGATTACAGATTACAGTTACTGGCAATACAATTGTAATTGAATTACATTTATAAAAATGTAGGATTACTTTTAAATACTTTTTGGTGATAGTCGATTTTCTATTGAAAAATGTATAAATATTGTAAGGTGTTCTATATAACAGATTCAGAAAGAATAAATAGTCATATAAATTCTGTTAAATTCTATTTCTGCCATCTAGTTGCCATGATAATGGAATTATATAATTGGTCCCTGGTTCTCAAACTGTAGTTATTGGTGGTAAATTATAAGAATTTGCTAACGTATTTTCAGGTCTATAATTTTATTTATGTGTCAAACAATAAATAAAAATGAGTACATCAGAGGTGATTCTAGGACTTGGCTGTTTGGGGGGCCCAGCCCCCAATGAGAATGTGCAAGGCACATTTAATTAATTATTTGCAGTTAAATTCCCCAAAACCAATACACCTCAAGAGTGGCTTCTCTTAAATTACTGTACTAACATTGGTAACTTTCTGTATGCCACAAATTAGGGGTCAAAATTGGTTTAAAATGTGTCTAACAAGGTGCCAACTAAAGTTTGTAACAAGAAACAAGCTGTGCTTTCATAAAAGGCATATAATCACCATGGACAAAACAAACTGAAACCTAAAATGAACAATAAGTGCATACCATAAAACATGTAACATTGAATCAATATTGTAATGATACCAGCTTGTTTCAACATCCCTTGATGAATTTCAGTCTACTATAATACATGTAAAATTGTATAATTACTCAAATGACACTCGCTTATTTCAACATCTCTTGACATATTCTAGTCTAATATATTTAACATGGAATCATTACTGTAATAATACTATTGTAACTTGTTTTAACATACCTTGCTTTATTACAGTCCACTTTGCACTAGTTGGTTGTAGGCCTAAGTATGTTCTAAGACAGGAGTCACCAAACTAAAACAACACAAACTGCAGCACTCATTCAGCTTATCAACCTGCTAGTTATTAAAATCCAGTGTGCTAAATTAAAGTTGGAGTGAAAACAATCAGGACAATAGCTTTCCAGGACCTATTTCTCCTATTTCCTTAAATCAGTGATTCTTAAACCTCTCTGGGAACCTGCAGCTTTTTGTTGTTACCCTGAACAAGCTCACCTGAAACAAGGAGCCAAGTGCAGGATAATGAGTAGATACATTTGTTAATTTGTGCTACAGTAGCTCTTTTGATGAATCAAATACATGGAATGGCTGTCTGTCCCCAGGAAAGTACTAATAAAAACTGCCCTAAATAAGAGGATCCCTGTCCACCAAATAAGGTAGTTTAGCCAGTTACTAAACCTCTCCTAAACCTTTCCTAACCTTTCTGAACCATGTATTTGAACTACCCCCGATTTAGCCGAATCAACAGCTCATAGGACTTTTAGTTTTTGAAAAGTGTTCTCTAGGCAGATCTGCCTTGGAGGCAGAAGTCATTTGATTGGTTGATTCAAAACTGAGGGCGGACCTCAAATTACATCGGAAATGTGCACATGAGGATAGTTTTCTCAGTTTTTAATCATATCTAACCGTACACCTAACCCTAACCTTAACCACACTGGAGTGTTAAAATTTAATCCTGTGCTATATATGTATATATAAACGTAATTATAAACCAAAATTAAACTTAATGTGAAGTCCGCCCTCAGTTTTGAATGTCTGTCTGTCTGTCTGTCTGTCTGTCTGTCTGTCTGTCTGTCTGTCTGTCTGTCTGTCTATCTACTTCCCACCAGTCATTGAACGCATCCCTGTTTTCAGAGTCCTAATCCTTGATTGCCTACACCTGCCACTATCTGGTCTGTATATATACACCACCACCACAGTACCTCTTTGCGAGGTATTGTTAGTAACATTTCATGCTGAGCATTATATTCTTTATATTCCCTCTGGAATATTCCACTTCTCTATCATAGAAAATACATATCTAAATGTAACTAAATCATGTGACATCTATGATCACAGTTTCTACTGTACGCCGTCTGTACGCGTATAATACCCTCCGGACCAAAACAAAAAACTGTAAAGGCGAGGACCACAACGTTGCTGAGTGGATGATTGCCACACTGTGTGGACTATACTCAAACCTTTTTCAGGGTGGATGCGGTCTGTTGGTGTCTCTTTAGTGTGTGGTCTTGGCAATGTGGGTGGGTCTGAATCATGCTTGTTTGCTCCTGTCGAGGGTTTGCTTTGTGCAGGACCATGTCTCCAAACCCTGCTGTTTCAGTCCCCAGGTGTTACGCTGCAATAGTTTATGTGCCGGGGGTATAGGGTCATTCTGTCCTTTCTCAGTTTGAACCTAAATTTCATTGATATGTGACTGGGGACAAGAGAGAGTTTATATATTTATTTTTGGGGTCAGAAATGTATCAAGGTACTAGACCTAAGGTACGCCCATTCTAATGTTTCTGATGTCATGTTGATCCTAGGAGGACCCAAACCCTTGGAACATGCTTCAGGACCATTTGGCCTGATGTCTCCTTCCTGTCAGTCCTGTGCCCACCTCACTGTGCTGGGGTATACCACTGCTGGTTTCTGCCTGCATTGCGACTCCAGCTATACATCCCCAGATTGCATCCCCTTGTCCCTGCACTAGACCACCAAAATTTGATTTTTCGTCTGGGGTTTTTGGCTGGGTATCTGTCAATGCACAATGTGAATACTACTTTTGCAAAAAGGGCTTTATAAAATAAATTCGATTTTTGTTTTTTTAAATCCTATTCCTGTCAGGGAATTCAACTGTTCCATATTTTTTTCATTTTTTTAATAATTGCCCTGACAGTACACAGTGGTATATTCAATAATTTGTGGAACTTCTTGTAGCCATTACCAGATTTATCAAGGTCTATGAAAATCTGTCTAATTTTCTTCATGGTGACAAAGGGATATTGCAGTGCTTGTTACCTCATTTTTATACCCTAGTGGAAAAGGTGATTTAATGGCTGAATATAGTTCCTTAAGACTTAGATTAACTTAAATAAATGGAATTTAATTCCTGGTTTAATATTAGTAGATGTTATTTACAATATTGTTTAGGGTTCCATTTATTGTGAAACAATGATATAGAGCAGATTGATTTTTAATTTAATCAATAAATGACTTTGGTTGGTTCCATTGACACAATAATTAAGTACAGTATGGCTCACAAGTTGGTATTTTGAGTTTATCTCTATAATTGTATTGTTTATATGTTTAACAGTATTGTTTGTGTATTGTCAGTCAGGGGTGCCAGAAAGTTTGGAGCCATTGTATAATGGCCTGCTACTCACCTTCACGACCCTCCACATGGCTTTGCCCTTGACTTTCAAACTTCTCCAAATGCACAACCCTTCCCGTACTCCCTGCTCCACTGACTCTGGATTACTACCCATTCCAAAAACAAGACTCTGTATCAGGGGAGACTGGCCATTCAAAAATCTGCAACAGTCCCTCCAGCCACCTTTAACTCAGACTATATCTTCACCTTTAAAAACAGACTCAAAACTGACAAACAAAATAAAGGCTACTAAAGTTCAGTCGTATTTAGCTGTTTTTAAATGCATGCTGTGGTTGTAACACACTATACAGTATATGTGAAGTCATAATACATAAATACAGTAAATATGTTGTCAAATTACTATAATCAAATACTACTTTCAAGTCATCTCTATTTGTAAAAAAAAATAGGATTATAAATGGTTCTTTTGTTGAATTATTCAATTTTCCATAGGGTCTGGTGTATCAGTAAAATAATAAATGACCAATATTACTTGTGTGGTCAATCTGTCATCTGTTTTTATAAAAGCATGTTACTACATCAGTAGTGCAACTGTCACTATTATTCTTCAGGGAGTGGCATATAATTAACCTAACATAAATCTAACATGTAATTTGTGGTTGATGGCACAATGTAAGATCAGTTTTCAATGCCTGAGGTGTCTACGTAGAAATTACATGGGGAGCTATTGTACTGCTGTAAATACAGCTTGCGGTAGATGTCATTGTGATGTGGATCCGGTTATATGGGAATATTCTATGATGTACCATGTGTGCAAACCATTAACTTTGGCAAAAATACTTTATATTAGGTGAATGCCAGATAGCTGTTCAAAATGCTTAAGATTTTGATAGTTAAAGAAACTTCAACATGCAGTGAGTATCTTAAATAAATCATTATATTACTGAAAGAAAATAACAATGTTCAAATCTATTCATTGCTCTCTCCACTCAACTTGTTTTTTTCTTCAAACCCACTGCAAACCTTGTGGTAAAGATATAATTCTTTTGAATTGTAAGAACACTTACAGCTGTGCATACTTAACAATTGCAACAAAGAGTAAGATAACAGGCATGTTCAAAGCTGTAGAATAGTCAGGGAAACAAGGCTTAAGCCAATCCTTGTGACATGTTTCGTAAATAATTAGCTAAATATTGTAATACATATATTTTATTAAATGCACATGCATTGAAATAAGTATATCAATAGTCATTCAATTTTTTTTAACCTAATTATTTTAACAGCACAGATGAACAGTACCTAAAGTTTACTCCCATGAGGGGCCAAAGGAAATCAAATGCTTGCTCCACCTCTGGCATGGTCATATGGCACGTTTGACAAGAAATAGACTTGTATGGTGTGCTACAGACAAATTAGGTCTTGCAGCAAGCAGAAAACATTGCAGGAATCGTTTTCTAGCTGAAACATGGACTCCAAACCCATTTGTAAGGCTTCCTATCATGTTTGAAGCATTTACTTTGGTGCCAGATGGCTCTGCAAGATGTTCAGTCCATCACAGGATTTCCTTCTTATCTCTGGTCGAATTATGAAAATGTGTATTTCAAAGTGTTTAAAATTGCAGGAAAATGTGTCAGAAAATCTATATTGTTCCCCACTTTTAGAAGTTCAGCTCTATTAATTCCACAGTGACTTAATGTAGAACAGCAAATACGAAGTACATAGCTTTGTTTTTGGAAATATGATCAAAACGGTGGACAGACTACAAGATATTTAATGAAAAAGAACAGTTTGTACATCAGTATTATGTACAACAGATGAGCTGTAACAGAAATCCACTTAAAATGTAACATTAATACTAACTGTAATATTACTGTTCATTAAAATATTTTAGAGAACGTTTATTCTGTTTTATACCTTGTATCACTCACATGACACTGACAGCCTCTAGCTCAGACTCACAAAACAGCGTTCATAGAATTAGATTAGACATTCCCTACTAATAGCAGTTCAGTTCTAATTCTATTCACGCTCCTATATTGTCAGAACATACTGAAGATAACTGTCAGGTTGTTAATAATGCCTAATGTCTACACCATATTACTTACCCTTTTTCTTGGCTAGATTTACAGATTTCTACTGTTGCCTTCCTCGTAGTCATATTTGGTATTGCTAGCCAATTTTGTTTAGCAGATTTATGGGAGAACATTCCACACATTGCATAGTGTTCGAAATTATATTGCACCATTCACAGATAAGGTTAGGTATGAAGATACTAACGGTTAAGGTTAGGCGGTTTTATACGCCAGTCCACCATCACCACCCTCCACCCTGGCAAAAACTACGCTATTTACATGCTACGTCATGATCTTCGTATGTTCATATTTAACATTATTCTAGTGTTAAATTTAGTTCCCTACGAAAATAATTGACCCTTTCGTGTCATATTTCACGTATTTCGGTTTTACAAAATAGTTCCCTCAGAACGTATTTCATGTGATTTTGGGCTCATCAAAAGTGGTCCAAGGAAGGTAAAGCGGTGAACCGGCGATAGGTACGGTGGCCCTGAAGTGCAAATTAGACTTTTTTTTAGGTTGCAAGCTAAAGCAATACGTATTTCATACGTATTGAGTTGCAGAAATATACAGAACATCAGTATAAAATGCTATCAAAATAGTAAAATTGTATAAAAATGTTGAATAAATGCGATTTATTACTTTAACTATCTTACATTAACTGATCTTACACCATACAGCCCTGATCTCTCCAGGCTGCGGATGTGTAGCCAAAGCCTGACACCTCGCACTTCATTCAACCAATTAATTGTGGTAACGATGACGGCGTTGCAACGATGGAAAAAGTAATTAATTGGTCCGTTACTGAAAAAATAACGCTGTTAGTAATGCTGTTATACTTAAACGCTGTTACTCCCAACACTAATAATAACAAAAGTATCTTCGGGAGTACTCATGTTCTCAAAATATGCGCTCTTCCGTGTTTTTCACATCTTCTTCCTGTTAAAAGACAGACAGTCCGTCTGTCCAATCAGGAGGGTCTGTACTCTGCTAGATAGGCCCTACCTTTTCTGTTAGAAGTTAATGTCGTTGTGTTTTTTGATTTGTTGAAGTGTTTTCCTATTTGCTGTCATGTTTTCCTATTTGCCATTGTGCTTTATGAGTTGTTGAAGTGTTTTCATATTTGCTGTTGTGTTTTCCTAATTGCTGTTGTGTTTTCCTATTTGTTGTTGTGCTTTATGATTTGTTGAAGTGTTTTCCTATTTGCTGTTGTGATTTGCACTTCAGGGCCACCGTAGATAGGGTCATGGGTGGCCAAGACCCATTAAGACCCATGGTGAGCGAAGGCTGGCCCATGTTTTCCGATTAAACAGAGGAGATCCTGCAGCCCAAATTGCTGAAAATGTTAATGCTGCTTTTGATAGAACAATATTAGGCAGGTGGTCATATTGTTATTAATGATTGGTGTATATTTTTATAGCAACAGTTGTTAGCCATTTAAAAAAAACCTTGAGCGTCCTTCATACAAACATGCTACATTTCAAGGAATGCTTCTGACATGCCCCTATTCAACTAACACTAGACAAAGGTGGTGGGGATACCTGGATTTCCGTGTATAGTTTAAGGGTGAATCCCATTTCTCTGTCTTACCCCTTCCCCTACCCCTTCGTCTTAACCCTAGCCCTTGTCCCTCGAAACCGAGTGGTAGGGTTGAAAACATACCCCTATGAAATGAGACACCACTTGGTTACAGTTATGTTATCATACATCGTCGCTAGCTGGCTGCTACTTCCCTAGAGGTGACAAGTTTTTATTACAAACTTTCATGTTATCAAATGAAATCCACTGCTAATGGAGTTTAGTTAAAACTGTAGATATGCATGGTGTCAATTCAAAGCTATTCGCAGAGAAATGCGGGACTGTTGTGCAAATCAGCAATGTAACGTTTGAGTAGCAAACTAGCGATTTTTAAAAACATTTCATGTAAGGACATGATTGCAAATATATATGTACAGGACTGTGTACACAAAACAAGTCTGTTGTTATTTTTAAGTCAATTATTTAAGCAGAAATTACATTTATTGGACTCTCTTGAAGACCCGGCTGCCCGTGTTGCCGGTTGCGCAGTGTATCCTGGGTACACTTTTGGTTTCAAGCAAGCTCACGAAAATGCTTGGTTTTACGGGGTATCCACCCCTTCCCTTTATGCTGGGAACACACTACAGGAGTTTTAGGCCAATTTATGCACGATTTATGCCCAATTTTCACCTCCCGAGAATCTGAGAAAAAATCTTGTCGAGGACCTCGATCGATAGATAAGATTGGATAATTTTGTCTCTCCTATGTCATTGTTGTTGCTTTGTGAATACACACATTATGCCCGTCTTTCAATTTCACTATTTATGTATCTTGAATAATAGCTAATTGTCAATTTTTGTACTTTACATTTACCTACAGTATACCTTCATGGAAAATATTTTTTTACTCAACAGGAGGCTACAGTAGGTATTTATTAAGTAACTGCTAACAAGAAAACGGGATGTTTACATGAAATATATACAATTTTTACTTCTTTATAATATATGTACATTGGACAATACTGGGATATATGTAGTTTTATTGAATCAAGTATAATTTTTGTAAATAATAGGGAAAGTTTGGGTAAAGTATCTTGCTAAAGGACACATTGACTTTTGGCACAGTGAGTGTTGGGAATCTAACAACCTTCCTACTAATGGTCTGACACCCTAACCACAAAGCCATCTGAACCCCCATCTTTATTATGTATTTAGTTCATGTGTTATTATAAAATAGATCAATTGATTTATTTTGTGTAATGATAAAATAGTTTTGAGTAACTGTCTATTGTAAAATAGATTATATGAACAAAGTGGAATCGTGATTTTGACATGAATGCCTACTATTGCTATTAAATAAAGTACTGTGAAGCACTACGGACAGGTATTGCATAAGAGCCAAACAAGTTAATACATTTTCGAACTGAGTATTGATGGCTCTGAGACTCAAAACCTAAAAAAGAGTTCACATGTTTTATCTTGCCACTGTACATTATGTAACCATATCTGGAGTCACAAACTACGAAAAAAATTCAGCAAAACTGCACAGGTGGATAGTGCAATGGCCAGGGTTCATGCATGGGCAAACCAAATTGGTACAGGGCTGCACGATGTAAAATGGGGGTAGCATATCATGTAACTCTCTAACAACTCCTTGTGTGTAGGTCTGACACCATGTGCATTTTTATTGTGGATGTATAGTTGACGGGTAACCTCCCATGCCTGTACCAACGAAAGGCTTCCAGAGGAATCATGTGATTGATATTTGACCATCTGGCACCTGCTCAGAAGGTGCATACTGGACAAGTTCAAATTGGAAATGCCAATAAACAATAGGCAGGGGAAAAAAATAAGATTAAAAAAAAATCACAATTATCTTCATTTAAAAATGTGATATTCCAGGTTAGATTTTAACATCCCTGGGAAAGCTGGGTGTTATTCCAAAATCTTTTAAGCCCAACACTTAAATTCAATCCTGCCAGAGCAATCCATTATTGTGTCAAAGTTCTTGTTCTTCTGTTGTCTACAAGCATGGCACACTAGACTTTTTTAATTTCAGTTGGGGAAAGCCCAACTATATAAGTTACAAGTCTTTCAATCTGCCAGATGTGCCTTGATCAAGGGAAGTTGTCTATGCGCTTTGTGTCCTTTAAGACACTAATGTGATTATGTCACATTTCTGCCCAATTCCCATTGCTATTAGCCTTTGTGTGGGGTCTGTGACTCAATGGTCTCTATCAGGATGGAAAGCTGGAAGATTTTTCTTTCAGCTAAGTCTGGTTCCTAGCCAACCAAAGACAACGGAGGGGTGTTTTGTGTGTATGTGTGTGTGTGTGCAACCGTGTGCTTTCAATGTGGGGGTAGGGTACATCAATATGCAGAGTAAGGGAGTAGACTTGAACATAGAAGAATGTTGTTGAAAATGATATCATACACTGGAAGCCATCTCTTGCAGAAGTTATAACATTATAAATGGTTAGGATACTTAGTTATGGATGTTTTGACAGTCTGTTTCTTTTTAATTTATTTAAACTTCATTTAAAGATGCAAATCATTTCAGAACAGACTTTTACTTGTGTTAAATCCTGGGAAAGGCATCACGTGGGTCACCACATGTAGGGGTTGGAAGAAAAATAAATAGAAATGTACAATAAAATGCCAAACATAAACAAAAACTGTTGTTTGCATTACTAGTTTTCTTTGGCATTGTTTTAGCAACTTCTTCACTTCTAAACAGAAGCCGTGAAACCCATTACTTTCTTTTTCATTTTTCCCCCTATAATTCTCCCCTCCCGATTGGTCTTGTCCAATTCCTACTGACCCTGCCTTGTCAGCAACTCTGCAACTCCTTGGACAGATGCGGGATGAGTGCTCGTATGAATCAACTAACCACACGTCGCCGAGCCGGACAATTCTTTTCACACTGCTCCAAGAAGTCTTTAGTCAGTTCATGCATGGGATGATTACCCTCACCAACTATAGTTCTGTGATTTAATTTACAGGTGCCTGATCTGCTGAAATGGAGTCACTCAAGCTATGTGCCAAGATGGATAATCCAATTTATCTATCCCATTTAAATGTATATATTTTTTTTCTGCATATGTAACCTATATATTGTACATACATATATTGTTATATACAGTATATAAAAAACAACCTACAGTAGATATAATCTATACACAGCTCATACAGGAGTGGCATAAAGTCACCCAACATCGATGTGAAAGACTGGTGGAGAGCATGCCAAGATTTATGAAAGCAAATTAGTATTATTATCATCATTATTATTATTATACAATTATTATTATTCCACCAAATATTGATTTCTGTGAACTCTTCCTCATACACATCAGTATTGTGTTGTTTATAAATTAATATTAACTTATTTTCTTAGCGTTATTTGTAGTATGAATCCAGTGCAGCTTTTTTGTTATTTTGACCATGTGTCATTTTCTGCAAATAAATTATGTGAATGACAATAATTGTATTTAGAATTTGGGAGAAATTTTTTCCGTAGTTTATGGAATAAAACAAAAAAGAAAGGAATGTGATTAAACCAGGAAGAGGGCGGAGCTTGTATTGCAAATCAACTAGTGAAATAATAATTATTGGTTTGTTTTATATATCATAACCATAATCCTTAGCCTAACCTTAACCTTTCCTAAACCTTCATGTTATATACTGAAGAATGATAGAAATTGTGTCATATACAAAAAGTTCTTCTTTCGTTGGAGCGCTGAAGAATAATTGTCACATACTGTACATGAAAAAAAAAATGTGTGTATGTGACGATTTTCTGAAACCCAATTTGGGTCTATTTAAAAAATTTCTGTGATGTTGTGTTGGAATTAACAACCACATTTTAGGTTAGATATTGTGAAATATTAGCCTAGAAATCTAGACGCACCCTATCGGCAGCAAATATAATTTGCAGCTAGGGTCAGTCTAGCAACTCTCCCGTTGACTTGCGAGCTGGAAAAACTAAATTCTGGTCAGGCCAATCACATTGTGTATAGAGTCGGTGGGCGGGCTTATTAACAATTACGGAAAACAAAGAAATGGTTGCTGCTGCTGGCGAACAGCGGTCTTTAGAATCGGCTTTGGCCGCGACTCTGGTAGACTTGGAGTTAATCTTTACTTTAAGAAAGTTAAAAGGACGGCACTGAAATCATTCATACAAAAGGAAGATGTGTTCGGAGTTTTGCCGACCAGACTCTTCATTGCTCTGGTTGGTTGTAGCGCTATCATATTGCGTGGATAGGGAATTTGAAAGACAACCATTTATCCCGCCCCTCGGATTCAGCACTACCAATGGTGAGTTCCCAGACCCAACATCTTGATGTGGGTCTCACTTGCCAGGCTAGTGAAATGTTGATTTTGCTATGCAAATCTTTTTTATTAGTTATGTTGGTGGAGCCAATTAAATGTCCTAAAGTTCTTTTTTTAACAAACGTATACAGTGCAGGTTTTACTGAATATTTTGTTACCTGTTAACCTCTTCTCCAGGCTATTTTACATACTGTAGACCTCTTCTCCAGGCTCTTGCACACCTTACATTTGACATTTGGCTTTTTTTGTCTTAAAAGGAAGTTTTTTGTCTTAATAAAATTTGAGTCAATATAAACAGGGGGATGTAAATGCAGTGTACAAATTTGCTGATAAATCCAATTGCTATCGGTCAGCTGATATCTGCCAGGATTTGCATAAGCTACAGGAGGCCAAGATTGAGGCAAAGCTCCACCTGAAACAAGATTAGGTGTCTACTATTTTTACTTACAGTATTAATGTCATAACTGTTGTTTGTATCCACTGATACACAGAGATATATAGAACCTAAAACCTTAGCTATTGTTGTACTTACTTACAGTACAAGTTTTAAAAAGCAATTAATGATGCAAGGCACATTTCTATGGAAAGCCATTTAAGTCAATATTAAATAAATACACAAATAAATAAATATGGCTATGAAATAAGTCCTGAAATAAATAAATGACACAATAAATATATGAGCATTCAAATATAAATATATAAATGCAGTCCAAAAAATAAAAGAACTGTTTTTATTTCACAATGGTGTTTTTCAAAGGAAACCTTTTATTTCAGGGGACTTGTATTTCATAATGGCACATTTCATAATATCCATTTGTTATATTCAAATGAATGGGGTGTGGTTATCTCACAGATTTAAACCAAATGCAGCACCCATATTGGAGACTTTATTTGAAATACTCGGGCGGATAAGTGATCTTCAAAACAAATACATAGATATCAAAGTTTTAATTAGTTTGAGACTGATTGAGCACTGTTTTTGTGTGGAAGATGTCATAGAACCTTCAAGCACAGGTGCTGGACGTCTGCCTATGGAAATTGAAGTGATATGCTCGCTAGCTTTGTGTTATCTGGTCTATCAACCTGAGAAATCTGTTTGGTGTGTCACAAAGCACAATTTAGAGATCTCACCTAAATTGTGCTGGGTAACACAACAAACAGATCACCGATTTATCGGGTTGATACAACAGGTAATAAATAGTTAACAAGTATTTCTTCATCTATCTTCATTCAGCTTATGACATCTTCCACACGAACACAGAGCTCAATCGTTCTCAAACTATTTAAAACTTTGATATCTATGTGTATATTTTGAAGATCACTTATCCGCCTATCCAAGAATTTCAATAGTCTTCAATACGGGTGCTGTGTGTTTAAATCTGTGAGATAACCATGCCCCATTCATTTGAATATAACACATGGATATTATAAAATGTGTCATTATGAAATAAGAGTGGCTTGAAGTAAATAAATGTGGAATTATGAAATAAAAGTCCCCTGAAATAAATAAAAGGTTTCCTTTGAAAAACACCATTGTGAAATAAAAAACTATTTAATTAATTATTGGACTGCATTTATGTTTATATTTAAATATTTATATATTTATTGTGTCATTTATTTATTTCAGGAATTATTTCATAGGCATATTTATTCATTTAATATTGACTAAAAGGGCTTTCCATACATTTCTGTATCGTGTATCAACCACTGTATAGAAAAGCATTGTCACTATTTTGTTACCTCCAAGCTGGTGTTAACAGCTACAGTAGATAATAAACATAGTCTTTAGTCCAACATACAATATTACATCACTTTCACATTAACTGTATCCTATCTAGCCATGAACATATCTAGTCAGCACATTTGGAGCACTGCTTAGAAAGGCATTTAGTTTTATTTAGTACACATAATAGTAGATGTAGTTGCATGTACAGTGAAAATCTCATGCTGCGGCTCCAGACAATGCAGTGTAATATGTTTAGATTGAAATAAAATATTTATACAAAACTACCAGTCCATTTCTGCCCATAAACCTTTGTAGGTGCAGATCGTTTGCTACTTTGTTTTCAATGTAATACCAAAAGCAAAAAAATAGACATTCACCTTACTGTACGTACACACCGCCACAGACTTGAGCTTCCAAAGTTACCGGAAGTCATTCATTTTCAATGGAAGCCAGCTTCTCTTAGCTGCAAGGACCGGCAAATCAGTCAGCGTCGCGTTTTGTGCGTTTTGGGCGTGTTAAGCGACCAGAGCGTCAAGCAGAAAAGTTGAAGTTTTTTCAACTCTTATTGGAAATACGTTCCCTTAATTTAAGCGGGAATGCAATTCATTTGCTCACGATATATTTAAGGCTACGTATGCTAGTCCTGCCCTATTTTTACAGTCTGATCATACCACGTCAGAGCGGCCAAAGCGCCCAAAGCTTCCCTATACTTTTTTGACAAGCGTCCTTGACAGGGCGTCCAGAGCTGCTTTGGAACCTCGAGTCTGTGGTGGTGTGTACGTACAGTAACAACAAGCGAGGTACTCAAGGGGCAGATTTGTCCTGCACCAATTGTGATAAATACATTTAAGAGGGACAAGGGAATCCACCGCAGCTACTGTGGCTTTACCCCAAGTTCCACTTTAACAACACAATGCAAATTTGAGTAGACAGGCGGCACTTTTCATACACTTAAAGTTGTGTATACATTATGTTGGGAGTGTGTTGGGAGAGTGGATGAAGTAACCGGTGTTGGGTAAGCGTTGAATGTGTGTTGCATTAGCAACTAGTGAGTCTGCGACTTGCCGCAAATCAATTTAATGCGGAAGTAGGTTGTTAGAGCTTTGCACTGGAATGGTACACAACAAAATGGCTGCCGCTCTGACCATTCTGCTACATTTATTTGAATTGGAATGGCATTTCTATTAATTTCATTTCTATGATCATAACATTACTAGCCTGGACTCTTTCATACAACCCTCCTACAAATACATTGGAATTCGGTCAGATGAAAAGTTTTCATTCAAAATGCACATTAACGAATTGGTGAAGAAGATCAGGATCAAAATTGGTTTCTTATATTGAAACAAGATTTTAAAAGCTACCCTCATATCTGTGCTACAACCGTAAATCTCAGAATTTCTCCTAAATTACGTTCTCAGGAAACTATTTTGAAAACCTAAATTACGTTCTATGCCAACCTATTTAGGGTGTTTTTACGTTTGAACTGCACGTTTTGTTATTAGGCTATATTTGTACTTGAATTACGTTGCTCCGGTACATTTCGTTTAGCGGATTTATGCGAGAACATTCCATACAT